>JAODAL010006854.1:32500-129983 GCA_025379985.1 Phyllomedusa bahiana | reverse complement strand
CCCCCAACCGTGTGCAAATTGGATTTTTCAAAACTTAAAACATCAGCAAAGTTGAACTAAATTGAAAGCTACAAAACCGCAAATTATCGTCACATTGTTAATTTGCCCCACTCTGAAATTTCCATCAATTATTTCTTTTACCTAAACTTTTGTGAATACATTATGCTATAATTTGGGGAACTTTCTTCTCCTACTTGACTTTATTTCATTCATCCTTGGGAATGGAAACTGATTAATGGACCCGCCGCATAAATCTGGTTTCCGAATAAAAATGACGTCCAGTCGAGCAGCAATAAATTCCGTCTTATAATTTAAGCCCAAACGGTTATTGCTTTATACTTTATGGTTAATGCATAGTGACAAATTCAATTACGGCAAAATAAACAAGCTCATTGTTAATATATGTAAATAATAAAAAGCATATTGTGATCTATTCCCCGCACTACAAGCTCCGATAAACCATACGGTATCTCAGATCCCAAAGAACATTGTAATTCCCTTATTATTGCCGCGCACAGAACTGCTTGCCTTGTACTCCTGATGGCTTACAATGAATGTGGAGTAACCATTATGCAAATCGGCATTATTATAATCTTCTAAAGGTTTAGTTTTATGATCTCGCTACTTGCTTTTTTTTTGGAGATCAGCTTATTTGAAAAGTAAGTAATTCTGCCGTTGAGCAGTCAGGAAGGAAATACACTTAAAGTAAATGTCCGCCTTTTACATCAGGTTGTTTTTAGGTCCAATGTTCTGCGCTGATTAATTTTTTATTATACCTTTGTAGCAGTTTTAGACTTTAATTTTCTGATACTGAGCTCCGGTTCCTTTGCTTTAATTTTATGGGGAGGGAAAAGGAATCTAGGCAGCACTTTCATTAAGATCCTTTATTCATCTATTTGGAGCTCTGATGGGGATAAGAAAAAAAATATTAAGACATTAAAGGGGTTTTTCCACAAAGTAAAATTGATATGGGAAGCTTGCAAATGAAATAACAAACATTTTCCCCATTCATCATTATTATTATAAATTCTGCACCATTTTTGTCTTAGCTGCTCCTTTAGTTATCCATTGTTTACAGCTCGTACTCCAGGGGAACGACCAAAGGCTGAGAGTTTCCTCAGTCTGGTCCACATGCTCAGACATCACCTCTCAGGCAGCTGCTGAGTGTTCAAACCCCAGGAGCTGTCATTCTACTCCTGTCCTCTGTCTCCTTAGTAATTAGTCAAACAGTGCAAATAAATAAAAAAGAGACCTCGATCGGATCTGTGCATAGATAAAGAGGAAAAAAACAACAACGCAGGTTTGGTTCCTGCAGAGATTTGAACCCAGGACCCTAGTGCTTTAAGGCAAAAACATCACCTCTCAGCTACACACAATGCTTTACATAAACAGATCTTTCTTTGACTAAAGAGAGGAAAGGCCTGGTGATGTCATCCTGCTGGGTCACATGATATGCAATTCAAACAAATCACACACGCCCCCTTCTGAGCACACAGAGCTGAAGAGCTGGATGCATTAGCTATGAAATGAGAGTGTGGCAAAACCCCTTTAACACATATTTTTGGATTAAGATTAAAGCAAAGCAACTTGTGCTTAAAACAGTTTTCTCATCAGACTGTTTCACAGAACCTTCTCTTTGCAGTCAGCTTTAGGCTACCATTTCCTGTTTTTTAGGCTGTGGGTGGTTCTACATCTTCAGGCTCCCACATCCCATTAGGGCTGTGGGCAGTTCTACAGCTTAATGCTCCCACTTTCAGTTCAAGCTGTTGGTGGTTTTAAGGCTACAAGCTCCCACTTCCAGTTAAGGCTGTTCGAAATTCTACAGCTTCAGGCTATCACTTCCTTCTAAGGATTTAGACTGTGTGTGGATATACAGCTTCATTCTCCCACTCCCTGTTCAGGCTGTAGATGGTTCTACAGCTTCAGGCTTGCACTTCCCATTAAGGCTGTGGGCAGTTCTTCAGCTTAAGGCTCCCACTTCCTGTTCATGCTGTCAGTGGTTCTACAGCTTCAGGCTTGCACTTCCCATTAAGGCTGTGGGCAGTTCTTCAGCTTAAGGCTCCCACTTCCTGTTCATGCTGTAAGTGGTTCTACAGCTTCAGGCTCCCACTTCCCATTAAAGGGGTTGTCTCATTACATTGGTTCATCTCACCTCAGTCCTGTTTTTTTGGTTTCACTTTGAATTCAGGGGTGTATTTACTGGCTTCTACTAGGCTGCAGTAGAAGCCAGGTCTGTAGCTATAGCGACCAGCGCTAGCAGCCTATCATGAGAGATCATATAGTTCTGTAGCTTTAGCAACCAGTGCTGGCAGACTATCATGAGAGATAGAACATGTCTGTAGCTATAGCGACCAGCGCTGGCAGCCTATCAGGAGAGATAGAACAGGTCTGTAGCTATAGCAACCAGTGCTGACAGCCTATCAGGAGAGATCAAACAGGTCTGTAGCTATAGCAACCACAGGAGCTGATGCAGCCCATACAAGAGGGGATATCTAGGAATAGATAGGACACTGTTAATGGACACATATTGCAGTGACTTGTTTTTGCAAGACCTTTAACATAAAAAGCAATCCTTGTAGTGAGGCAACCCCTTTAAGGCTGTGTGCAGCTTTAGGTTCCTGCTACCTGTTCAAGACTGTGGGTGGCTCTACAGATTCAGACTCCCACTTCCTGTTTAGACTGTGGGTGGATCTACAGCTTCAGGCTCCCATTTCTTGTTTAGGCCGTGGACGGGTATACAGCTTCAGGCTCCCACTTCCCATTAAGGCTGTGGGCAATTTTACGGCTTAAGGCTCCCACTTCCTGTTAAAGCTGTGGGTGGGTCTACAGCTTTAGGATCCCACTTCCTGTTTAAGCTGTAGGCAGTTCTATAGCTTCAGGCTCTCACTTCCTAGTCAGGCTGTGGGCTGTTCTACAGCAGTGACTGTGAGAGGTGGTCGGTCACCTAGGGAAGCCTAGGTACACAAGCAGGAGATAAGAACTGCTCTAACTATAGAAAAAAAAATGTATGTGAAAATAGTCTTTATTTACCTTTGCCTACATGTTTAAAGCTAATAAATGTGATGAGAAAACCCATTCAAGGATGAAATAAAGTGAATATAATAACCAGCAACAGGATGGATGAAGATAAGGGTGGCATGTATGAACCAGTACTCTGGTGTCCTTGTAGCCCAAAAACTGTTGCAGCCCTGTTCTCTAGATGTATGAGCAGACGCACTCCAACAGTAGACGCAATATGCAGCACCTGCAGCACTTTGTAATGTGCCCAAGATGTGGGGGTGTTCTGGGGGCGTCGCACCACAACCGTGTGATTCTACACATTTATGACTGGAGGACGGCAGAACTGGGCGCATTACTGCTGGAACAGCCAGACCAAGGCACAAGGGGTTTACCTGAGCCTGAGGTGTCGTAGGGGAACTAGAAAGCCCCAAATCTATGACCCACAATAGAACAGGTCCATCATTCTGACACGTTCTACACTGCTTTAAAGTTATTTAGAACTGGCCTTTATGCGCCTGAATCATACATGTCGCCCTACGAATCCAGAAAACTCCAAACAGGTGGAGGAAATTCTGGGGTAAAGAAAATTTGGGAACCAGGATTTGAGTTGATGGTAAAAAAATGTTATAAACTACTTGTAATAATAATAATAATAATAATAATAATAATAATAATAATAATAATAATAATAATAATAATAATATATGTCTGAGCAGTTGCAGATTACCAAATAGCCAAAGCAGGCACCAGCCTATGAGCCTCACACCTTTGAAGGAGTCTACGTCCAAGGCCACTTTAACCATGGGGAAAATTGGGGCAGGAGCACCACTTTCAACTGTATCTGCTACCTCAGGATGTCCAAGTCTTGCTGAACCCAGCTACATATAGTGATTGAAAGGAAAAGCTGTCAATCAACGTATGTGGGTGCAGGGAAAGCTGTCAATCACTGTATGTGGGTGCAGGAAAAGCTGTCAATTACTGTATGTGGGTGCAGATAAAGCTGCCAATCACTGTATGCGGGTGCAAGGAATGCTGTCAATCACTGTATGTGGGTGCAGGGAATGCTGTCAATCACTGTATGCGGGTGCAAGGAATGCTGTCAATCACTGTATGTGGGTGCAGGAAAAGCTGTCAATTACTGTAGGTGGGTGCAGGGAAAGCTGTCAATCACTGTATGTGGGTGCAGGGAAATCTGTCAATCACTGTATGTGGGTGCAGGGAAAGCTGTCAATCACTGTATGTGGGTGCAGGGAATGCTGTCAATCACTGTATGCGGGTGCAAGGAATGCTGCCAATCGCTGTCTGTGGGTGCAGGGAAAGCTGTCAATTACTGTAGGTGGGTGCAGGGAAATCTGTCAATCACTGTATGTGGGTGGACGGAAAGCTGTCAATCACTGTATGTGGGTGCAGGGAAGGCTGCCAATCACTGTATGTGGGTGGACAGAAAGCTGTCAATCACTGTATGTGGGTGCAGAGAATGCTGCCAATCACTGTATGTGGATGCAGGGAAAGCTGTCAATCACTGTATGTGGGTGCAGGGAAGGCTGTCAATCACTGTATGTGGGTGCTTGGTATGCTGTCTATCACTGTTTGTGGGTGCTGGGTCAGCTGTCAATCTCTGTATGGGGTGGGTTAAGCTGTCAATCACTGTATGTGGGTGCAGGGAAAGCTGTCAATCACTGTATGTGGGTGCAGATAAAGCTGTCAATCACTGTATGTGGTGGGGTAAGCTGTCAATCACTGTATGTGGGTGGGGTAAGCAGGACTTCTACTGTCTCTTAAGGACTCTGGTCAATTTTTTACTCTGCTTTTTATTCAGAAATCGTATAAACCTTTATATCCCAGCGCTCAGCGTCTCTCCTTTACTCACAACCTGCTCTCACCTAGGGCAGCATAACCCACCTGACAGGTCCCTTTTAACTACTTATACGAGAAGTAAAAAATAACATGTTTATAAAAGTTGCCAGCGCCATTTTTGATGCAGTTTTTTGAGCCAAGTCCAGAAGTAGATCAGCAGGAAGGAAAGGTATCAGTCCATCCGTAGTATTTTTCCTAATGCTTCAATCCACTCATCTCTGGCTTTAGCTCCCACAAACCTGCAAGTTTTTTCTTTTGCTTGTTTTTTATTTAAGCCACGTGTACACATGAGGCCAAGACATTTTAATCACTTACATGGGTTATTGTCTCCACATTGATTCGCTTTCAAGACATAGGAGAAGGTTAGTGAATATACATCGCTTTTCTGATTTTGCTTCTTTTCAGAGTTAGAGCAGTTCTTATCTCCTGCTTGTGTACAAGCTTCTCTATGTTATCAGCCTCCTCTTTCTTTTCTATAGCCCTGGTCAGGATGGTAATGTCACTCCCTGCTGTGTCTTATCAGCAGTACAGTAGCTTGCTTATATTTTTTGCTGACAATCTTTTACCTTTTTGAGCTCAATAGCCACCTGCGCTGCTGTTTATAGACCTCCATCACCAATATTCCTGTAACAGGCACAGCTAGGAATAGCAGAAGTAAAAATGAATTCAATAAATTCATTTTTATTAGTTTATTTTCGTTACCCCCCTATTATTGATCATTTTATAGACACATCGGTGCAACTTCGTGAGTCTTATCATTTGATTTCTGCCATGTACAGTTTTATTATAGATTGCATTAGAAAACCCATAAGAGCGACGCTCGCTCTCCCATTGGCCCAAAGAACCGCGCCTCTTTTAACTTAGCCAATCACAAACAGAGCTCGCTCTGGGATTCCTTTTCCCCAAGAACTCTATGAATAAGTAGCTCACCCGCTGATTGGCTAATCAGGACAGCCCCTCTTCCTCCAACCAATCACAGTACTAAGAATATTTCCCATAGACAGTAATAACTTTTAGGGCGCCCTTCTATCGCGCCCTTCTTTCTCCACTCAAAATAGACACACTACATATGATTGGTGGATTCATATCTGCCGCCTGGGCTCAACCAATCAGCTCTTTTCTGCCTTTTTTACTGTATTTTGAACTGTCCCGCCTTTTCATTTGATTGGTCCATACTTCTCCATAGGTTATAATGGGCCACTGTCGCTCCCATTCTGATTGGCTGGTTTCTGCCGTCCAATGAGAAGAGCTTACAGAATTTGAATTACTGTATTTCTCGGCAATTCTCTCTATTGCAATTCCTGATGTAGCGCCGGTCTCGGCGACAAACGCGTTGTTAGGGATTTGATTGATTTATATTTATAGAATGTTTGAGCTCTTTTTCAGATAATATTTTACACCTAATAAAAACAATTTTTTTATTCATACTCCATGCCGCACGGCGCTGAGAGCCGAGATTTCATTGCCCCGATCTCTCCATTGACTACAATGGGAGAAAGTAGCTCACGCTCTGATTGGCCGAGATAGCCAAGCCCCCGCTAGCTCAACCAATCAGCTCTTTTCTGCATTTTTACTGTATTTTGAACTGTCCCGCCTTGAATTTGATTTGGGCAATACTTCTCCATAGGTTATAATGGGTCACTGTCGCTCCTATTCTGATTGGACAATACTTCTCCATAGGTTATAATGGGTCCCTGTCGCTCCTATTCTGATTGGCCAGGATTGCCAAGCACCTGCTAGCTCAACCAATCAGCTCTTTTCTGCATTTTGACTGTATTTTGAACTGTCCCGCCTTTGAATTTGATTGGTAAATACTTCTCCATAGGTTATAATGGGTCACTGTCGCTCCTATTCTGATTGGACAATACTTCTCCATAGGTTATAATGGGTCCCTGTCGCTCCTATTCTGATTGGCCAGGATTGCCAAGCACCTGCTAGCTCAACCAATCAGCTCTTTTCTGCATTTTTACTGTACTTTGAACTGTCCCGTTTTTGAATTTGATTGGTCCATACTTCTCCATAGCTTATAATGGTTCACTGTCCATCCTATTCTGATTGGCTGGTTTCTGCCTACCAATGAGAAGAGCTTACAGAATTTGAATTACTGTATTTCCCGGCAATTTCCAAGATCCTAATTCCTGATGTGGCGCCGTTATTGATTTTTGGAAAGTAATTTTATTTATGGTTTTTTTTTAGAAGGTTTGAGCTCTTTTTCTGAAAATATTTTACACCTTATAAAAGCGATTTTTGGAATCATACTCCATGCCTCACGGAGCTGAGAGCTGAGATGTATTTCTTTTGCGATCTTCTATATGTTTCCTCTCATGTTACGTTCTCGCTTCACTTCGCTTCCTCCAGCTTATTTAGACCTACTTCAAGTAGGTCTGCCTGTCGGAGCTGGCGAGCGCTGCAATGTGCCGCACTTTGCCGACCCGCGATCATGCATGACTCAGAGTATTCGAATGAGCCGCGTCCCGCCCCAGAACGCCCACACCGCGCCAATTACACACCCCTTCATGTTAGGCGCATCCGAAAGTGGCGAAGGCTATGCCTAACATCGCATCCCTGCGTCCGACAGGGGATTCGGATCGGTGAGGCGCCGTTTTCGCCATAAAAAAGGCGCAAATCCCGATCATACATGTCGCGCTTAAAGGGGTTTTGCCACAAAGTAAAATTGACGTGGGAAGTTTGTAAATTAAATAATAAACATTTTCACCATTCATTATAATTAAAAATTCTGCACCGTTTTTGTTTTAGCTGCTTCTTTAGTGATCCATTGTTTACAGCTCGTCTCCAGGGGATACGACCAGGGCTGAGAGCTCCTCACTCCTGGTCGCACATGCTCAGACATCACTTCTCCTCTCAGGCAGCTACTGAGTGTTCAAACCCCAGGTGCTGTCATTCTACTCCTGTCCTCTGTATTCCTTAGTAATTAGTTAAATAGTGCAAAAAAAAAAAAAAAAAAAAAAGAAACCTCAATCAGGTCTGTGCATTAATAAAGAGAACAGAATCCACAGATTTGGTTCCTGCAGGGATTTGAACCGAGGACCCTTGTGCCTGGAGGCAAAAGTTTTAGCTCTGAGCTACAATGTAGCTACTTACAGCTCTACACATAAACAGACCTTTCTTTGACTAAAGAGAGGAAAGGCCTGGTGATGTCATCCTGCTGAGTCACATGATCTGCAATTCAAACAAATCACACACGCCCCCTTCTGAGCACACAGAGCTGAAGAGCTGGATGCAGGAGGTATGAAATGAGATTGTGGCAAAACCCCTTTAGTGTTCTTTTTACAACCACAAATATTTGAAATCCATTGTGTCTTTATGTTCCAAGACCTGCAATACTTTTATTTTGTAGCTGATGGCTTTCTGTGAGGACTTTTGTGGGATGATTTGTAAGGTTTTTTATTTTTTATTTTTTTTGGGGGGGGCAGGGGCTAGGTTTGCTCCATTTTTGAACTACATAAAGATTTTTAATCACTTTCGATTCAGTTTTTTTTTTTTTAAATCAAATGAACAATAAGAAATAAAATTGGGAAGCGCTTTTTTGTTTATTTTTTTACACTCTTCATCTTGATGGATAAGTAATCTCACACTCCTTAGATCATGTTGTTAGAGATTTGGTGACACCAGTAATGTATATATTTCATAGATAGAGAGATTTTATAAGAGAAAACAAATCTGATCTTGTTTTTACTTGGAATAATTTTTATGTCTTTATTATTTTTTTTACTCTAAGGACTTTTCGGGGTTTTTTCCCCAAAACGTTGTACAGCCTTTTACTCTAAACTTTGAGAGAGGACTATCTTTAACTTCCTCTCCTTAAAGGGAATCTGTTGCCAATTTACTATTTTACTTATTAAAACCAGACCCTGATACATACTATACATACTCTTTTCCTCTTAGCCATTTTTATTTTCTGATTGTAGATTTCTCAATTCTGTTGCCTGTATATGGTTATGGGGGCGGCCATCTTGCCTGATCTGCTTTTAGCAGCATTTACAAAGATGCTTTACAGCAACCTTATGCACATAGGAGCCTGTGAACAGGAGCAGACCCATTGGCTTCTATAGGAGAGTGTTGTGGGCCTGCTCTTTGACCTGGGAAGAAGTCAGTGTGCAGGGAGGGGGAGCTGTGACATCTCCTATTGTGAATGATGGATTCTGTTTTATCTATACACATTGGTGTTGTCTTTCAGTGTAATCCTGCCTGTGCTGATAATGAGGAGACTGCGGAGAAGTGATCTCTAAAGAACAGGAGGTGTCAGTCTAAAGTGAATGGTGGCTCCAGTGTTATCTATATATAGGTGTTACCTGTCAGTGTAATCCTTCCTGTGATGAGGAGACTGCAGGGAAGTGATCTCTACAGAACAGGAAGTGTCAGTCTATTGTGATTGGTGGATCCTGTGTTATCTATACACATTGGTGTTACCTCTCAGTGTAACCCTGCTTGTACTGATAATGAGGATACTGCGGAGAAGCGATATCTACAGAACAGGAAGTATCAGTCTATTGTTACTGGTGGATCCTGTGTTATCTATACACATTGGTGTCACCTTTCAGTGTAATCCTGCCTGTGCTGATAATGAGGAGACTGCAGAGAAGCGATCTCTACATAACAAGAAGTGTCAGTCTATTGTGACTAGTGGATCCTGTGTTATCTATACACATTGGTGTTACCTTTCAGTTTTACCCTGCTTGTACTGATAATGAGGAGACTGCTGAAAATCTTTCTCTACAGAACAGGAAGTGTCAGACTATTACTTGGTCTAGTGACCAAAGTGAGAACTGCAGGACTTAAGAATTATTAAAAATATTAAAAGTGATATGGAAAATAAAAAAAAAATCCAAAAATTCTTAGCAGCATTTAGAGAGATACTTTACAGCAGCTTCATGCACATAGGAGCCTGTGGACAGGAGCAGACCCATTGACTTCTATAGCAGAGTGTTGTGGGCATGCTCTGTGACCTGGGAAGAAATCAGTGTGCAGGGAGGGGTAGAGGGTGAGCTGTGACATCTCCTATTGTGACTGGGGGATCCTGTGTTATCTATACACATTGATGTCACCTTTCAGTGTAATCCTGACTGTGCTGATAATGATTATACTGCAGAGAAGTGATCTCTACAGAACAGGAAGTGTCAGACTACTGTGAATGATTGATCCTGTGTTATCTATACACATTGGTGTCACCTTTCAGTGTAATCCTGAATAAGACTATTATTGGGCCTAGTGGCCAAAGTGAGAACTGCAGGACTTAAGAATTATTAAAAAATATTGAAAGTGATATGGAAAATTAAACAAAAAATCAAAAAATCTTTAAAAAAATGTGTTTAACATAAGAAAGTGAGTTAAAAAATTTTTTTGATGACACCTTCCATTTGAAAAACCTACTGCTGGAGTTATGATGTTTCCTGAACTGAGGACATCTTAGTGCTAATGAGAGCTATGCTTGAAAGCTACTAACCACAAGTTGTGTTATGTGTGTGGTCACACTCATATTGCTGTACATGCTATCATGATATGAACTATTGTTATAAGTTCGAGGAGCATCAAAAGCTTTTTGTACTTTGAAGTTTGAAGTGATATTTGTTGGCAACTTGAGCTGTGTTTTATAAATATGTCTGGATGGGGTTCGGTCACAAGCTAGAAAACGGTATTTGGCTTTGCACATCCAAAGATAATTTTTGAAAAAAATGAGCATAGGTGCACACCGGTGTGGCCACAATATACAAACACATTCCAATACCAGCAGCACGCTACTAACTAAAAAACTATCAAAAGGCACATAGGAATTTTTTTTAAAAAAAGCATTTCTGCTACTTAGGATACATTGAAAATTTTGAGGTTCTCAGTTCACGTTTTTGATCAAAACTGCTTAAGCCCACCTCCGAAACTTCAACGGGACCTCAAATGCAGGTGGGTCCTAAGCTGAAGTTTTCCTCTCTCTAGGGGCACAAACCTGCAATGGAAAGTTATATATAGTGTTGATCGAAAAGTTAAGTTCGAGTCGAACTTCACGATTTTTTAGAACTTGAGCCGAACTGAACATTTTACTGTTCGTTTGAGTAAATGTCCGCATTCGATGCGTTACTTTAATAGTTTTCATGGCCGAAAATTGGTGTCGCCGCAGCATTAAATCAGTGTAAAGTGCGCCCGAAAGTACGATCCTCACAAAAATCTGGCGTCAGGTATACCTTGCATAGAAAACATAATGCGCTTAAAAAGGCGCATTGCGCAAATCGCAGCTCATAGCGTATCATTGGTAGTTTATGTACAGTAATGCGCCTATCAAGGCGCATAATGTATTATTACTAGTGTATGTAATATGCCTAAATAGGCGCATTATGTTATGGAGGCGCACAGCGCATCATTTTTAGGCGCATTACAATGTGTTGTGCCCAGCGTATAATGCACCTAGTTTTGGTGTACTGTTATGGATGGTAATTACAACTTTTCCTTACCTGTATAGGTATAAAAATTAACCAGAACATCTTCTCCCATTCAGTTTAATGGGGCTCGAGTTCGAGTCGAACCTTAAAAGTTCGAGGTTAGACTCGAACTTGAACATTTTACTGTTCGCTCCTCACTGGTTATATACGGAGGTGCATTGATTTATTAATATGGGAACAAGAAGAAGTTGCTTAGCCCGGTTGGTAAATTTGCTAGACTGACCGCTACACCGGAAGGAAGATTCCTCTGTATCGAAAGCTCCAGGTTTCAGCTTCTTCATTCCCTTCATTTCCACATTTTTGCATCTCTCTTTATTATGCACATTCTCCTATTTGTTATCTCCTTTGTGATTTCTAAAAACCTAGGTGGTTTCGGAGTTCAGTGAGTAGACGAATGCAAATCAATGAACTGAAGAACTGGCAATAGCCGCTTCAGTGCAGATGCTGAATATATTAGCACAGTTATTTATGAGGAAGGTGACCAGGCCTCCCTTAATGCAGAGTGAAATATTTATGACTTTTGCATTAAAAGGGTGGTCTGGTCATCTTATTTATAAAGTCTACGGACTTCAAACCTATGACAAATATTGAAGCGCTATTGCAAAAGGTGAAAAGCCCATTGATTTTAATAAATTATTATTAATAAATATATTTCAGCATCGTGATGTATTGCTATATACAGGAAGCTAGCAAACCCCCATTATCTCCGGGGTTGGAGAACTGGAGATGAACACATTACTCAAGGAGTGTGTCTGGGCCTCCGAGGAGTTGTGCATTTATAGATGTGTCCACCCTTAACCTTTCTTGATATGTGTTAAATTATGCCATTCATCATTATACTAACAATTCACTCAGTCCAGGAAAAAACATGGCTGAGACCAATGGGGGGCGGACGGCCAAGAGGCTTCCATTAAAACAGCTGTATATTGGCAACAGATTGTCAGTGGTTGAAATCCAACAAGTCATGTCTTGGAGACATCTCAATTTTTTTTCTATTGCTTTAACATCCCATGCCGGACGTTTTGGGATGTGTTTGATGTAGAGACTAGTTAAGCCGATACTTTAAGCAGATCTGTTCTTGTCAAGAGTGTAGACACCACAGCCATGGGGACTAACATTAGTGGGGAATACAAGTCGGGCTGACCCTGTCTTCATTTCCTATGGACCATATGACAAGTTCTTATATATCATCTATATGAGACCTGTATCTATTGCGGGAATGGGCCACCAAAAGTCTCTGCTTCAGGACAAAGAGTCAGTTGCTCCCGTGACAATCCCCACCCCCATTTCCCAAGGGATTCCCAGTACAGGGAGCGCTGTGTTCTCCATTTGTTCTTGGGGGGTTTTCCGTACAGGGGAGCGCTGTTTCTCCCTTTGTTCTATGGGAGTTCCCCGTACGGGGGGCGCTGTGTTCTCCTTCTGTTCTAGGGGGGTTTCCCTACAGGGGGGTGCTGTTTCTCCATTTGTTCTGTGGGAGTTTCCCGTACAGGGGCGCTGTGTTTCCATTCTGTTTATGGGGTTCCCGATCAGGGGGCAAAGGTTTCCATTCTGTTTTTGAGAGTTCCAGTAAGGGGCGCGCTGTGTTCGCATTTGTATATGAAGTTCCCGTACGGGGGGGGGGGGTGCTGTGTTTTCCATTTTGTTCTTGGGGGTCCCAGACAGGGGGGTGCGTTGGGTTCCATTTGTTTATGGGAGTTCCCCGTACAGGGGACGCTATGTTTTCCCTTCTTTTTATGGGGTTCCCAGTCGGGGAGGCTGTGTCTACTTTTGTTCTATGGGAGTTCCCTTACAGGGAGTGTGTGTTCTCCATTTTTTTGGGGTTTCCCCCGTACAAGAGAGCTGTGTTCTCCATTCTGTTTAATGGGATTTTTCCCCAAAACAAGGGGGCGCTGTGTTCCCCCATTCGTTCTTGGGAGTTCCCCCGTACAGGGGTGCTGTGTTTTCCCCTTTGTTCTTGGGGCCCCATTAGGGGATGCTGTGTTCTCCATTCTTTCTTGGGATCCCAGTGCTCCCGTGCACAACTCCCCATCCTATTCTAAGGGAGTTCCCAGTACAGCGGAGCGCTGGGTTCTCCATTCTGTTCTATGGGAGTTCCCAGTACAGGGGAGCGCTGTGTTCTCCATTCTGTTCTATGGGAGTTCCTGGTACATGGGAGCGATGTGTTCTCCATTCTGTTCTATGAGAGTTGCCAGTAAGGGCAGCGCAGTGTTCTGCATTCTGTTCTATGGGAGTTCCCAGTACAGGGGAGTGTTGTGTTCTCCATTCTGTTCTATGGGAGTTCCCAGTACAGGGGAGCGCTGGGTTCTCCATTCTGTTCTATGGGAGTTCCCAGTACAGGAGAGCGCTAGGTTCTCCATTCTGTTCTATGGGAGTTCCCAGTACAGGGGAGTGCTGTGTACTACATTCTGTTCTATGGGAGTTCCCATTACAGGAGAGCACTGTGTTCTCCATTCTGTTCTATGGGATTTCCCAGTACAGAAGAGAGCTGTGTTCTCCATTCTGTTCTATGGGAGTTCCCAATACAGAGGAGCACTGTGTTCTCCATTCTGTTCTATGGGAGTTCCCAGTACAGGGGAGCGCTGTGTTCTCAATTCTGTTCTATGGGAGTTCCCACTACAGGGGAGAGCTGTGTTCTCCATTCTGTTCTATGGGAGTTCTCAGTACAGGGGAGCGCTGTGTTCTCCATTCTGCTCTGTCGGAGTTCCAAGTACAGGAGAGTGGTATATTATCACCATTCTGTTATATGTGAGTTCCCGTTACAGGGAGCACTCTGTTCTCCATTCTTTTTTAGAGACATTTAGGGGACGTGTGACCTGGCTCTCTAATTTAAAGGGCCAGTGTGTGCCACACAATTTTCCTCAACCAATCATGCCTGGCTATTGGCTATTTCTTGACACCTCCCCCCCGCATCCCACACTCTGTTATTTTCGTCCCCTTCTTGTATGTCTATCATTCCTGTGCGGTTTCCTGATTGCTCCCCTATTAACAACCCTCTGCTACATTCCTGACCCTGCCTTGTCTGCCGCTTGTCCTGACCTTATGCCTGAACCTTACCTCGCTTGTGAACTGCCAACTTTGGCCATTTTCCTGTTCCTCCTGTTCCTCTGCCTCATGCTCTGGCACCACACAAGTTAACACATCAGTTGTCACCTCGAGCACCTACGTCGGGGGTAGTTCCACCTGCCTTGTGGCACACTCTGGTTAAAACTGGGGGCTCCTTAGACTCTGCTCCCTGGCATAGGTAATGTCAATTCTCGACAGCGACCCAGTAGATCCACCTCCTGTCTCTGGTGAGTCTGACCGTGACAGTTCCTCAACTGGAATTCTTATTTATCACCAAGAACAAAGGCTTCCAAGAATGTCTCTTCCTTTGAAGGACCTAAAACGTTTATTGCATATACATTACTTACATAAATAGTTCATTGACTTACATGGAGACCATGCAGTTCTTCATATCCCCTATGGAGGCGCTGCAGGGGAATCGAACACTTATTAATCTAACTATTCTAATATTTCTGTTTGAATAACAACTTACAACTGAAAAATAGACCTAAAATTTAACTTTTATCACAGATTAATAATAAAAAATCCATAATTCAGCACATTTATAAGCCGTTACGGAGGGAGAGTAATGTAACGTTCCAAACCCTCCAAATGGTGACATAGCTCATAAGCGTTTATCCTTGGTATCATGGAACATCTTAAATATGGAATTCGACCCTGCTGTCAATCGCCTACTCTATCTAACCCCTGCACCTGGTTCTATTTTTGACCCTTCAGGTTGTTCAAGACGGACCCTTATACATCTAACAAGGGACATAAGTTTAGATAATCCTAACAAGGGATGCAAGTTATTTTTTGTTCTTGTGTTGATTGTTGTAGAGGCTTATTTCCTTTATTTTTGTTATTTGGTGTATGAGTTTTTGTTCCCTGATGAACACTGATATTGGGGGGGAAACGCCTTGGAACGTTTTTCTTTTGGTTGTCACTATTTTGGTAAATCTCACTATGTATTTCTATTTTGTTTTGGTTTATATTTGTTGTATCTGTATAGCTGTTAGGGTAAGGTTAGGGGTATTTTACTTTAGGTTTCTGTTGGGCGCCCTTTTTGGGCGATATCCCAAATACTGGTTAGGCAGTGTAGGCTGTTTAGAGATAATTGTAGGGCATCTTAGCTAGGGTTTTTCTTCCCTATATAGCTGGATTTTTATTATGAAACTTTAATAAAAGTTTGTTGTTGGAATTATTTGTATAACCGGGTAGAATATTATCTTGATTCTAAGGGCTTTCCCTACGCCAATTTATGTTTGATAAGTAGGGTTTCACATGGTTTTGTAGTCCCTATTGTGTCCCTATAGTCCCTATTTCCCCTCAACATATTTCCTTCCTTGGTTGATACAGGTTCATCAAAGGAGATAAAATATATTGGGATACTGGACAATGAATATGCAAAATTGTTCTTCTGCCCTGTGATCTGCTCATTGACAGAGGACCCTACTTACAAAAACAGATTGTGGAAAAAATGACTCCTTCTGTAATGAAAACATCTATTGGGAAACCTACAGCAGAGGAATGTGAGTCGGATTTTTGTTTGCTTTGAATGCAGATCAGCTCTATTTTAATGTCTAGGCTACAAAATTGGAAAAAAATAGGCAAACTTTTAAGCAAATTCCCATTGAAAACAATGGGCTATGGATTCAACAGTGGTTTTAATGTAGATTATGAAGCAGATTAAAAAGAAATGTGTGAGAAGGCGGAAAAATATTTTTTGCAACAAAACCAAGAAAATAAATAATTACAGTTAAAGACAGGATAATATGTAATGCAGCAAAAAAGCAATAACAAAATGTCATAAAATATCATACAATAATCCTCAAAAATATAAATAGAAATTGTCATTTTGATCTTTGTTTTATTCTTTGGTGTTGTTGTATGATATTTTATGGGATTTTTAAACTGGATTTTTTTGTTGCATTACATATTATTCTGCCTTCTTACAAATAATTTGTAATTTTTTTGTGTATAAAGGCAGAAAAATAGCTAATGCAACCGGATTGGTTGCTATGAGGTCTGATTGGTTGCTAATGGCTCTGATTGGTTGCTATGGGCTCTGAGTGGTTGCTAAGGGCTCTCATTGGTTGCTATGAGCTCTGATTGCTTGCTATGAGCTTTGATTGGTTGATACGGGGTCTGATTGGTTTCTTTGGGCTCTTAGTGGTTACAGTGGGCTCGAATGGGTTTGTTATGAGCTGTGATGTGGTTGCTATGGGCTCTTATTGGTTACTATGAGCTCTGATTGGTTGACACTTACTCTGATTGGTTGACATTTGCTCTGATTGGTTGCTATGAGCTCTGACTGGTAGCTATGGACTCTGATTGGTTACTATGGGCTCTGATTGGTTGATATTTGCTCTGTTGGTTGCATGTAGCTCCTGATTGGTTTATATTGACTCTGATTGGTCCCTATGAGCTCTGATTGGCTTATATGGGCTCTGATTGGTTGCTCTAAGTTGATTGGTTTATATGGGCTTTGATTGGTCGCTATGAGCTCTGAAATATGGATGCTAGGTTCAAATTGTTACTCAATGACTCTGATTGTTTGCGTAATGGGCTCTGATTGGTTGATATGAGCTCTGACTGGTTTATATGGGCTCTCATTAGTTGTTATGGGTGCTAGTTGGTTGCTATAAGCTCTGATTGGTTGCTATAGGCTACAAGGACAGTTTTGCTCCTAGTTAGCTTTCATAGATAGGGCCCTATGTATATGAAGGCCAAATAGTATGTATTGAAACAAAAAAGAGAAGAATCTTTTAAAATATCAGACAATCATACAAAAAAAAGGAAAAAAAAAGAAAATTTACAAATGTCACATATGAGGTCAAAAAGATATTTAATGAAACAAAAAAACAAATAAAAATGTAAAAAAATATAGCCAAAAAACCCAAAATAAAAATAAAATTACAAACCACGATTTCCTAATTCGTAGGCGATCGCTCAGCGACTTCTTTCACCTGTTATGGCCCTCGATTCTGCTGATTTTACAGAGTTGTAGATGTTTTATAGTAAATAAAGGGGAAAAAAGCCCGCGCTGCAAGAAAGAATGGTTTTCATCGACATATTGGACCTTGTGCCTCATAATCTCCACAGCACAGATAGAGGCAGGCAGTATTTTGCAAATCTATTTACTGTAACCCAATCTCACAGATGCATAATGTTGATGGCGTGCTGAGCAAAAAATACTTGCGCTTTGTGTATCGGGTTGTGCCCTGTACAGGCTGGAACAAAACAAAATCCACAGGCGATCATGGAATCACAAAACAGCTCAAATGAAGCCGGCTTAATGCATGATATATTTTTCCAAACTATAGAGATCAAGATTTGTCTCTTTGCTAAAACGCTTTGTTTCATGTATAGAAACGGGGAGATGCGGTGCAGGGGAGATTTACTGAGGAGAGTTCTGCTCAGTGTTCAAAGTGTTTATTCTTTCTTAGAGGGATAAAAAAAAAAAAAAATTGGATACATCATAATATTTGTTGAGATTCACCAGGGAAATTAGTAGCAGTGGGGGGCACTCATCAGAGGAGGCATGCCGGGCCGGGATGTGAGACCATAACATGACAATAAAACTCAATCAGGGAACTTCCTCTCTGGATACTTCTCCTCCTGCGGCTTCCAGGGATGATGGATTCTGCAATGAGCTGGATTTCTCCCTTTCCCCTGAAGGTTTTTGTCCACAGAATGCCAATATAAATAGTGGTCCATCATTCCTCAGGCTTTCTACTGCACCAGATGTCGAAGAATGTAGTTCTCTATGTAGAAGGTGTACTCAAGGGTTAGTAATCACAACAGGGCATGTCCACCACTGAAAATCATTTCACATTTTGATATGATCCAACCAAAAAAAGTGACTTGGAATGAGATACTTCCTGTAATTCTTTAATTAAAATTTTAAAAACATAACAATAATTAAATAAATACAAAACTTTGCCAAAAAATACAAAAACCCAATGTATAGAACAATGCACCTCATCACGGCTTCACTAACACCGGTCCAGACCAACACTCACTACCCCACAAAATCCAGCTATATACAATATTTACACTACTACACATAATTACAAACCAAGATGCCCTTTTTTCCCCTCCACACCACAAACAAGCAAGTTCTAAGAAAAAAAAAAGAACCCAACACCAAGCACACTACCAATTTATTTTTTTATTTTTTTGTGGGTTTTTTTTTTTTGGCCCTGAACTGACCCCGCATCCCATACCTCCAGCACATGTTAACAGACATCCATGAATCAGTCCAGAATTTTTGGTTTTTCCCCAAATGTCCCCAAAGTTCCGTAAACCTCAACATTCCACAAAACCCTCCCTCCTTTTCCCACCACCCAACCTAACTCTAAAGCCCAGTCCCCAACACATATATAATACACACAGATATGACAGTAAATACAAACTACAAGAATATATACAACATCTATGAACAACAAACCCACAGTGAGGCTTTTCAGCCACACAAGTTCTAAGCCTGCAAACTATATCCTCACCTACAGTGCAGAATCACTCCACCACCAGGAAGGGAGACGAAAGGCTAGGGTACTGTTACGGGTGTCCCTGCGACTCTCGTTTCTGGTCGCAGGCACACCCGCAACGCCGCAGCACCTCCTGCTGCGGCCGTACCGCGGCCCGAGCGTCGGGCCCGACACCCCTGGCCGGCATGTCACGGGAACACTTACCCGTCCACGCTCCTGGTCCCGTCCTGGGCGCGCGCCCTGCTGCCGCCGGGTGCACGCCGCCCTCTATGCGCGCAGCTCGCGCGGCAACTGCGCGTGAAATTTAAAGGGACAGAGCGCCGTTGATTGGGTTTTCACCGTCACGGTCCCTATTTTAGCCCTGCCCTCTTCCCCAGCACCTTATCCGAATCGATAGTGCCTTGTGCGCCTGAGAGGAAGCATTCCCAAGAGGTCTTTTGTTCCTTTTACTGTGTACCGTACCTTCTGCTCCGTCCCTTGAGCCACGGAAGCGAACCATTGCCGCCTGCTGACCTTCTGCCAGTCCCCGATACGAGCCTGCTTCAACGATTTTGTACCTACGCAACACTCGCTGCCAACGCAAGCAAGTGTTTCACGTCAGGGGTAGCCAACCTGAGTAAAATCCTCCGCATCAAGTCAACACCCGCCTTTGCGCGGGCCTCTGGTGAAAAAAACCCCGACCACTTAGATACCGATCCCCTGTCGTGGCTTACATCATCGCTTGTTTTGGTCCCCATTGGGATCCACTACCTGACATCCGTAACAGTTCGTATCGGCCATGGATCCCGCCAAGGTGCCTCTACCGAGCGACTCCGACCACACTACCCCACCTAGGCTCAGCAATCTAAGCAGATCGCGCAGCAAGCACCAACAGCCGGAACCACTGACTACTAGATGCATGCATCTCCTGGCCAACTCATCAAGCAGCAAACGGCGGCCGTGGCTCAACAGGCAGCAGTTCTTTCCGGGGACATCCCGCTGGCCCTAAACTCCGCTTGTCATGCCGACGAAGTTTGAGGGGTACTCTAAGGCCTGCAGGGGGTTCATCACCCAGTGTGGCTCTCTCCACGTGTCACTTATGGCTGGTCAGTTCCCGGTCCGAAAGGTTCCAAGGTGGCCTTCGTGTCAGTCTCCTATCCGGGAAAGCCCTGGCCGGGCGACGCCACTTTGGGACCAGGAGGCACCCTATCAAAGAGCGTATCCTGGGCGAACCTTACTTGCAGAGTTCCGCGGAGTCCTTCGAGGATCCTGCCCGCCTCGTCTGCTTGAAAACCACTTTATAAAAAACCTACAGCATGGGAACTCCTCCGTTGCGACTACGCCGTGCCAATTTCGCACCTAAGCCTCTGAATTGCTTGGAATTGAAGCTGCGTTGTGCGCCACGTTCGTCAGAAAGCCTCTCCGGCCAATCAAGGATGCCCTCGCACACCCCTCAGACTCACCGACTTCATTAAAGTGAGCATCATCCATCAGGCAACCGATAGACATCCGCTTTCCTCGGAGAGACGGGAAGAGCTCCGCCAGAAACGCGAGCCAGCTCAAACACGCCTTCTACACCCCGACTTGCCGCCAGTGTTTCATCGTCCCTCCACTCGGCCTCACTCCCCAGCCAGCCTTGGAAAGAGGCCATTGCAAGTGGACAGTACCGCCTGTCTCCGCAAGAGCTTTCCCGATGGCCGTGAAAGAGAGGTTTGTCTCTACTTCGTGTAGCCCCGAACACTTCCGTAGGGGTGCCCACATCATCGTCAACGTCCGGAAACCAACCGCACCTAGATTTCGTGGGAGAGGCGACCCTAAGGTTTTGAGAAAACCACCCCACGGCTCATGCTGCCAGCTCTGGTTACGTCCAATTCCGAAAGCTCGTTCCGAGTGTCGGCCTTCCCTGATTCCGGAACTGCTGTAGCATAATGTGAATGCTTCGTTGTTGACCAAGTATCGTCTCTCGGTGGTCCTCCTAGACCCAACCTGGTTTCATCTCCTCCGTCATTGGTGAACTATTACGTGGACCCACCACTACCGGACTGAACCAGTGGTCTACAAATAGGAGCCCTGCACAGGGAAAGTGATCACGTTCTTCTAGTTACCAGCCGTACTTCCTCGTCTGTTCTAACTGGGGCCTACCTTGGCTACAGCTCACGCCCCTATGCAGGATTGGAAGACGGTGAAGTTTTGCGTTGGGGCCCGGACTCGCCAGTCTCGTTGTCCTTTCGCACCACCGCCGGTGAGCCCCCCAGTCCTCCACAGTCCCTCTCCCAGCCACTACCTGGTTTTACCCCGCAACCTTATCAGGGACTTCCCAAGATGTATTATTCCGAGAGGCAGCTGAGACACTTCCTCCTCATCGCCCATATGATTGCCCCATAGACCAGCTAACCCGGGACCAGTCCTCCCCGGGGTAGGGTCTCCCCCCGCGCTCCGTACCCGAAAACACGTGCGATGTCGGTCCCTATGTAGTAAGCAAAACAACGAAAGGGTTCAATCCCAAATCTACTTCTCTTCTCCGCGGGTGCCGATTTTTTCTTTGAGGAGCAGAAAGATTGGATCCCTGAGACCGTGCATTGACTACCGTGGGTCTAAATAGGATCAACCAATCAAGAACCGGTACCCTCTGCCGTTTAATCACGGAACTCTTTAGACCGCCACCGGGGGCCAAGGTCTTTTTCAATTGGACTTGCGGGGCATATAATCTCATCCGATCCGGGAAGGTCGACGAGTTGGAAACTGCCTTCATACTCGTGATAGGCATCTCTGAGTATCTGGTAAATGCCCATCGCTTATGCAACGCTCGGCGCTTCCAGGAAAATGTCAATGACAATATTCCGAGATACCTCCTATAGCCTGTGTAGTGTGCTACTTAAGATGACAACCTGGTATTCTCACCCGATCTGGGATCCCACCAGTTACATGTGCGCCAGGACCTGATACGCCTAGCGCGAGAACCATCATATTCTAAACTGGAAAAGTGCCAATTTTCACCAGACAGCCTCCTCCCGATTCTTGGATACATTAATCTCCTGATACGGGTCTGCGGATGGACCCCAACCCAACTCTCTGCCGCCTACAGTGGCCCCGACATGTGGCCTGCGGCTCTACAAACTTTTCCTGGTTTGTCGCAAAATTACTACCTATGACAATTTCACCCGCACTTTACAACGTTGCGTAGCACCAATGTGTCCCTTACACAAAAACATGCCAACCCGAAACACAGTGTCTTCCGGTCGCCGAAGAAGCCTTTTTCCAAGTTGAAGCAGCAATCGCTCTCCGCACCGTTGTATCCCGCCAGAAACGAGAAAACACCTTCTTTCTGGAAGTGAACGGCCTCTTCCAAAGGACCTGGACACTGCTCACCCAAAAGGTGCCCAATGGCAAGACTCGGACTGCGGGTTTCTTTTCCCAGTACCTCTAACCACAGAGAAGAACTAACCATCGGGAACGTGAAACTTTGAGCCATTAAGCTTGCCCTAGAAATTGGCGCCACCATCCTGGAGGGTGCGTCGTTTCCCTCGTCAAATCTTCACTGACCCACAAAAACCTCCTCTATCCCACCAGACAGCCAACGTCTGAATCCTCGTCAAGCGAGAATGGTCCTTGTTTCTTTTGCCCGTTTCAGACTACATCATCCACTTCCTACCAGGCAGAAAAGAACCTCAAGGCCGATGCTCCTTCTCTCCGTGCCATCCGATGTTAGAGGGGAGGAAGAGGCGGCCCCACAACAATATTGTACCTCTGGAACGTCTGATGTCTGTGGCTCCCACTAACCTCCAAGGGGTACCCCCAGGGAAGACGTATTTGGCGCCCTGCGCGTCCCGGTTGAGGGTCCCTGAAATGGGTCCACAGTTCACCGCCAAACCGGGCACCCTGTGGTTCGAAGGTCTTGTCGTTGAATCCCGGTTCTACTGTGGCCTGGACTCGTTAACGATGTAAAGGATTTTGTGTGGCCTGCACCACAGTGCCCGCAATAAGTCACCTCGCCAAGACCTGCGGACAAACTCCAACCTCTGCTGGTAGCCTAGCTGTCCTTGGAGCCATATTGCCATAGAACTTCATAACAGACATACCGCCCACATGAAGGTACTACGGTCAATTGGGTAGTCCACAGACCGTTTTTCCAAGAATGGCTCTTTGATCCTTGCCGGCCTTCCTCTGCGCCTCCGGCTCGCCAAAATTTTGTTTGAACACATTTTCCGTCTGCATGGGCTCCCCTTACACATTAGTCTCGACCGGGAGCAGTCGTCTCGAGATTTTGGCGAGGCCCTCTGCTCGCACTTGCAAGTGGAACTGGACTTCTCCTCTGCGATACCACCACACAATCCAATGTGCAAGTTGAGAGGGTGAAATCAGGTCCTAGGTACATATCTCCGCCACTTTCACACTTCTGCCATCAAGTATGACTGGTCCAGTCTACTACCTTGAGGTGGAATTTTTCGTATAATTCCCTGGACTCTGCTTCCAGCTGGGGCAAGCCCCCTTCTCCATTGTCCTTTGGTCGGCATCCCCGCCCCCCCTCCACTGCCCTCTGCCTCCTCCGATGTCCCTGCTGTGGACAGTCGTGGTCCGTGACCATCCCCCTGTCCTGGAGTGGGAGACTGCGCCAGTCCCCATGCTTTCAAGTCTCGGCCCGTATGAGACCAAGCGGACAAAAAAAGTAGACCTCCCCTCCTTCCTTTGTCCCAGGGGATAAGGGGTTGCTGTCGCCCAAATCTATATCCGATATAAAATCCCAGCTACAATCTGGACCCCGTATTTTAGGTCCCTCTGAAAGTCCTGAGGCGCATTAATCCGTGGGCCTTACAAGCTCCGGCACCCCTCCGACCATGAGCATCCCCAAACTCCATCCATGTCTCCCTACTGAAGCCGGTCCACCCATAACCGCTTCTCTTCGGTCCTTGGTTCCCCCGTCACCCGCAGCTGATTCCACCAATATTTTTGCCGACAAAGAGATTTTGGCCACTAAGACGGTTCGGAGGAAGATGAATTATAATTGGTGACTGGAAGGGTTTTGGGCCAGAGGAAAGTCGTGGTGATGCCAGAGGAAAACACATCCAGGATTAGGTTCTCTTGTCAAGATTATGCGGTCCAGAAAGAGGGGGAGCCTAAGGGGGAGGGGGGGGAGGTTACTGTTTACGGGTGTCCCTGGCGACCCCTCGTGTCGGGCGCATGCACACCCGCCACGCGCAGCACTCCTGCTGCCGGCCAGGTTGCCTCGCGGCCCGACGCACGGGCCGCGGACACCCCGTCATGTCACGGGAACACTTACACTCCTCCACGCTCCTGGGTCCCGTCCTGGCTGCCGCGCACCCTGCTAGCCGGCCGGTGCACTCCGCGCCCATCGCTAATTCGCGCCGCGCGGCCTGCCGAAACTTTAAAGGGTACATGGCCCGGTGGTGGGCTGGGATTCAAAACCTGGGCACGGTCCCCCTATTATAGCCCTGCCTCTTCCCCAGCACCTATGCCGAATCGATAGTGGCCATGTGCCTGGAGAGGAGCGTTCCTAAGAGTCTTGTTGCCGTTTACTGTGTACCTACCTTCTGCCTCCTCCCCTTGACCACGAACCATTGCCGGCCTGTCCTGACCTCCTGCCTGTCCCGACTACGAGCCTGCTCAACACACGATATTTTGTACCACCAACACCTCGGCTGCCACCGCAAAAAGTCACGTCAGGGGGTAGCGACCTGGAAGTAATCCGCCGCAGCAAGACCAACCGCTTTGCGGCGGTCTCTGGTGAAAACCGGACCTACTTAGATTTCCGTTCCCCAGGCGGGCTTACACACATCGCTTGTGGTGGTCCAGTGGATCCACTACCACATCCATAACAGGTACTCCAAAGGCAAAGTCCTTCCAATGGACTACTTGCCCCCGAGCTCTCGTACTCCAAGAGAGCTCAGGAAACCTCCCTTCACCAGTCATCGAGAATGTTCCAAACCACCTCATCCATACGGAGGATTTTCCACTGTGTTGATACTAAACATTGAGTGTGCCACATGTAGTACTTGACCACTAAGCTGATTAGGAACAACGTGCTCCGATCCCGGCCTCCCAGGTGTATGAATGTTCCATAGGACTATTCCGCATAGGAGAGACCAGCCAGCCTGTGCCAGCCGATGGAGCTCCCCACCCTGGTGTAAACCTCTGTGTTAGAGGGGCAATGAAGCAGGAAGTAGTCCATGCTCTTTAGCAGGCCACCGCACCTCTTGTGGGAACACCCCTGGTCCTCAGAGCTCCTACACTTCAGATTGTCCCTCACACACAGTTTCCCATGACGAGCGCCAAGCCAAGTCCCAAAACTTCAAGGGATCCTGATTGGAATTCAAAATATATGCCGCAAAACCCAACCTCCCATATCCTGGACGTTGGTCAGTCCCTGAGGGCAATGTTTTCTGGAAACGGGTCAACAGAACCCTTTTGTGAAGGAATTTCCTCGACTGTCCTGATTTCCCACATCCTCAGACCCCACTGACGCAGAACCTTCTGAACCAGGGAGATGCCCATGTGGTGTTTGCAAATCCTTCACTTGCCCTCCTGTCTTCCATTTCTGGAAGAAAGGCCGAAACCATCCCCAACTGGAGAATACCATGGAGAGTCCCTCTCATTCCTGAGTCAGGTATGTTGATCTTAAAAAAGTTTTCACAAGGAACACCACAGGGTAGACCATACCCAAGCCCCTAGTCTCCTCATACGGTAAATAACCTCTCTCTTGGCTAGGTACAGCCTATTCCCCCATAGCATCTGGAAAAACAGACTGTAGACCCGAGTACAGAAAAGTTCCAGCAAGATGCACACACTGCCCAAATACAACAGCAAAGGGATCAGAAGATTTAAATAATGTTTACCCTTTTCCCCAAGGGTCAAAAACCATCCCTTCCACTGGTCTACACCTTAATAATCCTGATTTCCCAGGTTTTTATAGGGGATAATTCCCCAAGGCCAAATTCAATGCTGGAGGACTTGTTATTTTTTTTTTGCGGACTCTTAGGGCTCTGGGAAGGTGCCCAGAAAATAAAAAAAAACGAATCTCCTCCTCCCAGCCATTGACTCTCACGCTTGTCCCGGTTGATCTTGGACCCAAATGAGTCTGAGTAGTGTTCTACCACGGACAGCACCCACTTTGCCTCCCCTCTCGAGGACATGACAATGGTTACGCCATCAGCATAAGTCACTACCCCCAGAGTGGCCTCCGGACCCGCCCAGTCCATCCTGACCCGCTCCTCCGGTCCACAATCAATCCTCCTAAGGAAAGGATCGATCGCAAAACACATACAGTAGTGCACTCAGAGGACAACCCTGGCGAACTCCAGACCCCACCTCAAAAGGGCGGCCAATCCAACCATTAACAAGTGGGAAACTGTCTCCCCCTGCGTACAAAGCCTTAAGCCAATTAACAAACCCCCCCGGCAGGATATATCTCAGAAGTATGGACAAGAGGTACTTGTGGTTAACATGATCAAATGCTTTAGTCTGATCCAAAGACAAGTATCCCTTCCAGTGACCCACTCTGCCTGCTCCACAGCACTAAACGTACAGCGACCTGGAACAGAGCCCTCAAAAGGAGCCGGAGTGCAAACTTCATCAACCAGTTAAACAGAACCTTTGCCAGAATCTTTCTGTCCATATTGAGCAGCGCTATGGGATGCCAGTTTTCAATGTGAGACGGATCTTTACCCTTTATGACAAGAATGATCCAGGGCCCGACTCTTCCTCATTGACTTTGGGCAGATGTGCCCCAGGAGAGAACGACACAATTTATTACCTCCATCCAAGAGGGGATCCAAGGTGTCTTTAAAGGTCTTATTAAAAAGCACATTGTTAAGCCATCTGGTCCTGGCGATTTTTTTGGGAGTGGGAGCCCCAGTCCATCGTCAGGCTAGATTTCCTCTTCTCTGATTCTCTTCTGTACAAAACAACAAAAGAGAGATCTACTCCTGACTCATTAACACAGTTTCAATCCAGAAATCCAACATCCTGTCCCGAATCAAGATCCCTCTTTGCCATGGATGTGAGTAGAAGGATCAGACGAACCCCAAGAACCCTGATCTGACCTTCTCGAGGACCCTGACATCAATCAGTCCTGACACCATGTTACTATTAACTGACATCTTGCAGTTTCAGTAAGGGTCGGGCGAGCGGTATTTCTCAAAATCCCCCACAAAAACCAAAGATGCGTGCCAAATGTACTTACACCTCATAAGCATAGACTTCACTCTTGAGATCTCCTCAATGGCTACCCCAAGTCGCGACAAGATGTTCGAGTTTCCTCTTCAGACCCTGATGCAGGTGGTACCTACTCAGGCTCCTGAGGCTCGAGAGCTGGCGGAAGAACTTGGACATCCTTTGTTTGAACATCTCCCCCCAGTCAGACTTACTACTGCACAGATCCAGCAATGGTACCTGGGAAGGTTACAGATGGTATGTGGTTAACAATGTTCCCTGAAAGCCTAAGATTGACCATAAATGTCCAGGCCTCCCCATATCAGCCTAACCACATTATGATGTCAATACAAAAGAGTGACTCATTACGGATTGGAATGTTCACCTTTTTGATGTTGTTTTGACGAGACACCGCCTGGACAGCGAAGTCTCGCCAGCCGGGCTCGTCCTTTGTCACCTCATAGTCAGACCAGAAGAGCTCAAGCTCCTCCGGCTGAACAAAGCAGACATCGAACTCAGGGGTCCCATAGGGATGTCTCAAGGCATAGTTGTTCGTCTCCTTGAAGCCTATCTTTAGCAGGAGCTCAACCACTTTTGCCCTTGGGGGTACATGTATCATTGCAAACCCATCTCAGACGGACTATATTCCTATGGAGACCACCCTGCCTGGCTGTCGGGAGAGATGACGTGGTCTGTCTTGATTGTTCTCTCACCTGTCTTTAGAGCCTCCAGAAGATTCCGCTGCTAAGAGGACTAGGAGGGACACCTACTCCGCCCAGGTGTGACATTAGCATAACTGCGTACAGGGTCTGCCACAGTAAGGGGGGGCAACCGGACCAGGTCCACCCTCCCTGCACACTCACCGATGACCCTCCACCACCCACCTCCATAGTATCCAAACCAACCTCACTAATTGATATATTGCCGCAACCCTTCATTTCCCCCACCACCACTCACAACCACCTCCAAACCCCAAGATACATTAACAAAAGCATTTTTCTCCCCCACGTCGTCCCTCAATTCTCCCCACATTATATAACCCTCACTCATACTGTTGGCCCGGTAGTGTCTTGGGTGTCATGACATAATGGATGTACCACACAGCATCACTGGGTTTTGGGCCATAGCGATTTTCCACAGGACAGGCCACCAGCCCCTTATTATACGGGCACAGAAGCCTGCTTACCCAGTATTTAGAAAACTTCCCCCACCCCTTCCTTTGCCCTTGCCCTCCGTGCTCAGACAACGGTACTCAGGGATGAGCGAATCGATGTCTGAAGAGTTTGGAATTCGTTTAGAAATTTTTTCTGACAAAGCCGAAATTTCATGGCGATTTGTGGTAACCAATCTAAAATGACCACAAGCACATGGCGTGACATGGGGCAGAGAACTATGAGAGAAAGATAGAAACACCCTCAATGACATGTGCAGACATGCAGCCAATCAGCAGCCAACCAACTTCTGTGATGTCACAGACCAATAAATGGGGCAGCCATGTTAAATTCTGCCACTTGTCACTGTGTCTCCTATGCACAAGCATCTCTCTGTAGCAGCACTAGATTGCACTCTGTGCAAAAAACTTCCGATTTTCAAAATACTGGGGTGAAAGACCTTCAGAAGTATGTGTCATATACACACCTGTTCCTGAACCAGCGTTTTTTAGTTTGGGATATTGAAATCTATGGCCAAGAGTTAATTTATCCACTTTTTGTGGGGAATCCTGTGTCAAATCCAGTGTGTGTGTATTTCTGCCCTACACACGCCTGAAATCCATAAAGTTCAGTCTGTAGGGATATTGCAATCTGCGGCCAAGAGTTAATTTATCCACTTTTTGTGGGGAATTCTGTGTCAAATCCACAATCTGTCATTGTTCCACTCTGTGGCCTACTCACATTGCCTGCCACAGACCTCAAACTGTAATTGAGCAACTCACTCTCCAACTTCATGCTTCTGCTGGCCGCCACGTATCCCACACTGTGCCTTTGTGCCAATCTGTGTCCTACCATGCTGCTGTCCACCTCCACACTCCAGTCATTGTGTTGTGCCACTCTTGATTGTCCTAATTCATGCTGCCTGCCACCTCCTCAATCTGTCATGGCCACTCTGCTGTGGTCTACTCATGTTGCAGTCACCTCCTCAATTTGTCATTGTGGCCACTCTGTGGCCTACCCATGCTGCTGACAACTGACCCACTCTCACAACATCGACCACACTGAGGTTACCTAATGCTTTTCCACGCCTCCACCACTCTAAGACGTTTGCACTCATGTTGGTTTCCCCATACTTTCATCTGTAAAGAAAGGAAAGAAAAGGATAAACAGAACCAATTGTGTCTTTGGGGAAGACGTTCATCTGTCAGAAGGAATGAAAAGGACAAACAGAACTTAAGGCCAGTATGACAAGGTCCTTTGTTTGTTGTATCAAGAATTGTCTATGATAAGTACCAAATGCAGGAGTGGATACAAAACACAGAAGGTACATGCAAATATTCCATTTACTTGTCATCTCTGTTTTAGATCAACACCCGTTTCTTTTTTGGCTTTAGCATACTGATGGGATTATTGACTCGATTGAAAGTGGACACTGGACGGATTGGAAAAAATGGGAAGGCAACATGATCAGTGACATCAACACAAAATTACTGCCGACATCCTCTCCACTCTTTCGGATGGGGGGGGTCTCTACATGTATCAGCGTTAATAGAACAGATTTTGTCATTATCTGTGGAATCATCTGATGACGGTGTAAAAGGAGTGCGCTCGTTGACGCTATATTAGGATCGTGTTGTCCCCTCAGCTCTGTTCTTTCTAGTTGTCGCTGACATAACCTTGTCAGTCTGCATTCCCCACTCAGTATTTGTCAGTTTGTCCCCTGTAACTGCCCAGACAAGTGAGGGTGAGAACGATTCTAAGAGTGGGGCTGTCAACTGCTGTCATACTAAAACACAGCATTGTATCAATAGCAAACCCAATGCTCCCTAAGGCATATTTAGTAGCATGCACAATGTTCTACAACACCCTATAGCTCTCTGCATCCAGGAAAATAGCTCTTTTTTAACGCAATTCGTCGCAAATAAATTTTGGGTCGAAAACAATTTTGGGGAAAAGTTTGGCGAATCGGCCAAATCGAAATTTTGAGATGAAATCTCTTTTATCTCCCCAACAAAACAAAATTAAAAAACCATTATATTTGGAAAAAGTGTTCATTTTTCGTTCCCTACACAATGAAAGCTAATCTATGTAGTGAGACCATCCCTTTAAAGCTAACCAAAAGTTGAAAGAGCTGAAGACGGGTCAAATATATAACAATAGCTCAAGCTATTTGCCACATTTGGCACATGCTAGACTCTTGGCTATTTTGTATATCACTTCCACAGTGGTATATTTTGGATCAGTTTCATGCACCTAAAAACTGGCACCTGCCTTTAACCTTATAATGCCATACCAGCACGTCACGGCGATGCAGGATCTGAGCTCACTTCAAACAACACATATATCGGCTGTTAATTACAGCTGACACCTACCGCGAGTGGCCGAATCTAAAGACAACTTCCATCCCAGACATTTCACTGGTATAGCTAAGGGCAAGGGCAATGGCTAAGTGATGGGTCCCTCCCACTGTTCGATCATCCACACCCTTCCTCGCACCCAACAATCAGTGCTATGGAAGCAGGAAGCCTAATAAAGGCCTCCAAGGCCGTCATGAACTTACTCTGAGTACACACTGCCTATGGCTGTATCTTCGTACACCATACATAATGCAGAAGGTTGCACAAGTGATCAAGCACCCTTGTGGTCAAGTATCGTAGGGGGTCTGCTTGTGCAACTGTAAAAAAAAAAAAATAGTAGTATCTGTAAAAGTGAAATCTAATAAAATATAACATCAATCATCCCGTACGCTGAATACCATAAAAAGAAAAAAAAAATTCCAAGTGCCAAAATTGACCCCTTCAAAGTGGAAAGGATACAAATGATAAAACCTGTTTTTTTCATTTTTTTGTAATTCCTCACCTTATCCCATGATGATAGAATTCTTCAATACAGTAAAGGAAAAAAAAAAAACTATATAATTGACTTTTTTTTGTATTTTGTCTTTTTACCAATTTCCCTATGATGGCAGAGCCCTTCAGTACAGTAAGGAAAGAACTGATAAACCTCTTTTTTTTACTTTGCTGTATTTTTACTACCTTATCCTATGACGGCAGATTCCTTCAATACAGTACAGGAAGCAATGATATAATGGACTCTTTTTACACTATTTTGTATTTTCACACTTTTCCTATGATGGTCAATCCCTTCAATGCAGAAAGGACAGGAATGATAAACCTGACTTTTTTTTACTATTTTGTATTTTTGGCAGACTCATTCAATGCAGAAAGAACAGACTCTAGTTCACTCTATTGTGTTTCCCACTGTTTTCATGATGGCGAACCCTTCAATACAGTGAAGGAAAGACGTGATATAACAGACTCTATTTTACTATATTATATGTTCTGACTTTTTCCTACAGTATGATGGTGAATCTCTTCAATACAGGAAAGAACTGCTAAACCTGACTCTTTTTCACTATATTGTATTTTTCCCACTTTTCCCTGTGATGGCGGATCCCTTCAATACAGTAAAGGAAACAAATTATATAATGGACTTTTTTTTGTATTTTGTCTTTTTACCAATTTCCTTATGATCATAGACCCTTTCAATACGGTAAGGAAAGAACTGATAAACCTGACTCTTTCTTACTATGCTGTATTTTTACTACCTTATTCTATGACGACAGACCCCTTCAATACAGTTTAGGAAACAATGAATAAGGACCTTTTTCACTAATTGATCTTCCCCCCTCTCCCAGATCACAGACCCTTCTACAGAAATAACAATCTAGTTTATTTAAAAGGTTGTTCCCACTTTTTTTTTTATGAAACCCCAGGGCCCCTTCAATACAGTGAAGGAAAAAAAATATATAACATACTCTTTTTCACTTAATTCTATTCCTCCCACTTTTTTCTACAATGGCGGACCCTTCAATACTGTAAAGGGGAAAAAAATTAACCTTGGACTCCTTTTTTTTATTTTTTTTGTTACCCCTTTTTCCTATATGGCGGACCTTTAAAACAGAAAGAACAGACTCTTTGTATATTCCCACTGTTTTCATGATGGCGGACCCCTTCAGTACAGTGAAGGAAAGAAATTATATAGCAGACTTTTTTTCAATAGTTTGTATTTTTCCCACTTTTTCCTATGACAGCAACCCCCGAAAAGGAAAAAGGATTATCTAAGGCTCCTTTTTACTATTTTTTTTTAATTATTTTGTATTCTTCCCACTTTTCCTGATGGCGGATGCCTTCAATGCAGAAAGAACAACTCTAGTTACTATATGATTTCCCCCCCTTCTTCATGATGGCGGACACCTTCTATTCAGTACAGGAAACATCTGATAAACCTGACTCTTTTTTTTTTCACTATTTCATATTTGACTTTCTCTTTAATGTAATAAAAAAAGTGGGCAACCTCGGGAGAATACATTCACTAATTTTTTTTTTTATCACAATTCCGGCAGCCTTAAGGCAGCAAAAAACAAATTAAGCCATTTAAATGATACTTTTCTGTCAATGTGGGCGACTAATACTTGACAAGGGAGCTGTCAGACACCTTTATAAGCCTTCTGATGTCTTCTACACCTATCTATCCCTCTAGAAGACGGCGAGTTTTGCCTATATTTTAAATTTAAAATGATTGAATCCCTTTTACCACATACTATTCCCGCTGCAATGAAATTCAGGCGAAAAGTGTGTATGTCTTATATATGCAAATGTAACCAGACTTCCAGCATGCTTAATGTCCCAGTGCAGATAAAGGATCCACATGCTGGGCTCAGTAAGCCACAACTGACAGCTCCCCTAGAGCAACAGAAACAAATCCCCAGGGACCCTGGCTGGCTCCAGCCCCCCGGGCCGGGTGGAAAAGGATATATCACCTTTAACCCTTGATCCCCAACTAATTCGGGGAACTACAGTGCACCCGGGGAAACGACCCCTTTTTTCCCTGTCTCTTGTTGCATTGCTCCGGTAGCAAAAAAAAAAGGAGGAAAAAAAAAGTTTTTCCTTGGTTTTTTTCCTGTCTGCCCAATAAAAATAATTACCTTTTAAAAAATTTAAAAATTTTGTTTTGGGGGCCCATTTTTTCCCCTTTTAAGAGCTCTATTTTCCCCAAAAAAGGCATTTGATTGAAACCCTTTAAACGATTCAAACTTTATCCCTCGAAAAATTTTTGTTTGGGTTTACCCTTTTAAAACCCCTTAAAATTTATAGTGGTTTGGGTGCAGAAAGTGCTCCACTGAATTTGTTTGCCTTTCATTTTCGTGTATGCCTTCGGGTTCCATCATCTGTTGTTTTTTAGTTCTAAACAAAAATTTACATTTTTTAAAGATTTTTATGCATCAATTAGAATCCCCCTTAATTGCTTCCCCATTTGCGCATTACTGGGGATGACGGTTCTCTGGATTTTTTTTGGTTTTTTTGTGCATCTACTTTCTTGAAATGCTTCAATCTTATGATAAGACTAAGAGGAACAGAAGAATGAGGCATGCCTGGAATGATAATGAGATGGATATTACCTGTATGATAAACAAGTAGCAAGTGCAATTTGCATATTATTTCCGTGTGACTTGTATCAGTTTGCTTTAATTCTGGAAAACTTAAGAATTTGGGCAGGAGAGGGAGATAAGCATCAAGGCTCACACCATTGATAATGTTGACTGAAAGGAGGTTTATCTATGTTTTCTAAAAGTAATGCTGAGGAAGTATTTGTATTGTGCGCTATTTTATGTAGAGTTTTGGGGGTATTTTTAAAATACTTCTCCCAAATTTTATTTTTGCAGTATATTCATTCTGATTCACAGAGTTTCATAGGGAAGATTTTACAAGGGAGTTTATCAGGTCTTTCCCCGACCCTGAAACGCAAGAATTTCTTCTTTTTCCCCCTCTGTAGGTCAGTGATCACTATGTCCAACCCTTGGATACTTTTTAGGTCATTTCTCACCACGTCCAACCCTTGAATACTCTGTAGACCAGTTCTCACTGTGTCCGACTATTGGATACTGTGCAGGTAAGTTCTCAATATATCCAACTAGTGGATACTCTTTAGGCTAGTTCTTTCAATGTCTAACCACTGGATACTCTATATGTATTTGCCAGTTCTCACCATGTCCGACCCTTGAATACTCTGTAGGCCAGTTCTTACCATGTCTGACCCATGGACACTCAGTGGAACAGTTCTCACCATGTCCGACCCGTGGATACTCGGTAGACCAGTTCTCATCATGTCCGACCATTGGATACTCGATAGACCAGTTCACACCATGTCTGAACTGGATACTCTGTAGGCCATTTTTGATCATGTCTGACCCTTGGATACTCTGTAGGCCAGTTTTCATCATGTCTGACCCTTGGATACTCTGTAGGCTAGTTTTAATCATTTCTGACCCATGGATACTCTGTAGACCAGTTCACACCATGTCTGACCCTTGGATACTCTGAGGCTAGTATTAAACACCATGTCTGACCCATGGATACTCGGTAGACCAGTTCACACCATGTCTGACTTTTGGATACTCTGTAGGCGAGGTCTCATCATGTCTGACCCTTGGATACTCTGATGAACAGTTCTCACCATGTCCAACCCTTGGATACTCAGTAGAACAGTCCTCACCATATCCGACCCTTGGATACTCGGTAGACCAATTCACACCATGTCTGAACTTTGAATACTCTGTAGGCTATTTCTCATCATGTCTGACCCTTGAATACTCTGTAGGCCAGTTCTCACCATGTCCAAGCCTTGAATACTCTGTAGGCTATTTCTCATCATGTCTGACCCTTGAATACTCTGTAGACCAATAGAAATGAAAAATTACGGGCACCACAGTAAATAACTAAACAGGTGCTGCCACTGTGTCAAAAGCCATATAGTAGATGCAAACCAGAAAAAAGAGGACACAAAAATAGGCGCACAAGCATAATTAATGAAAATATAAATATGAATATTTATTAGGGACACATGCCACCACAACAGAAACAATAAAACCAATTAGAACACAAACAGCTGAAATATATCTCACGGTCTGTAGAACATAATCTAATAGACCTTATCCCGTCAAAGTATAATATCACAAAAAATATATCAAGTGTCAATAGCAATGGCACAAAGGCCACAGGGTGTATGATGTTTTTATGTTTGCTTCTTTACCATCCATTTCAATTAAGCTTCTAAGTACTTTTTGTTCTCAGTGTTGCATTATATCTATGGTGTATTACTGTGTCTGCACTATTTGTGACACTTTTTGATATTGTGTCTGCACTATCTTTGACACTTTATATATATTCTGTAGGCCAGTTCTCATCATGTCTGACTCTTGGATATTCTGTAGCTCAGTTCTCATCATGTCTGACCCTTGGATATTCTTTAGCTCAGTTCTCGCCATGTCCAACCCTTGGATACTCTGTAGGCCAGTTCTCACCAAGTCCGACCCTTGGATACCCTGTAGGCAAGTTCTCACCATGTCTGACCCTTGGATATTTTGTAGCTCAGTTCTCACAAGGTCTGACCCTTGGATACCCTAAAGGCCAGTTCTCACCATATCTGACTTTTTGATACTCTTCAGGCCAGTACTTGCCATGTCCAACCCTTGGATACTTTGTGAACCAGTGTTCACCATGTGCAACTTCCTGGGTAGTATGTTTTCCACAGCTTTTGATATGTAAGGACAGATAATTGAAAAACTTTTTCTAAATACTTTCTTTGCTGATTTTTCTTTGGTGAGCAGATAAAGATTTTCTCTCCTCTTAGAGCACACATGTTTCTCTGGTTACGGCCATCTCTCTCTCCCCAACCTCTTCCGACTCTCTCTTATCTTTCATTATTCTAAGCTGCTGTCAGTCATTCACTCCTACCATGGTGAGTCACCTCCTTCAGAGCCTAATCTTTAGTAAAGGACTTTGAAAACTTCTCATTTATAAGTAAATACCATTTAGAGCCCTGCAGCCAGTGTAATTGACTTCATAAATCGCTTGCACTCGTCACTATAACAGGAATAGCTAGGAAAAGCAGAGCTGGTAAGTCAATCACTGCTATAGATCCAACCACAGCCTGAACAGCATGTGTGATTTTAAAGTTGGCTGTGGCTCTGTAAAAATATATGGTGAGAAAACACCTTAAATTTATTTTTTTCATTTGAACACCATAAATAGTGCTGGTTTATTCCACATCGCTGTTCAGAGATTCTCCTCATTCACATTGGTCCCTGTCCCCATTGGGGCTCAACCCGCACTAAATTGTTAACCCTTGTCAAGGGAAAAATTAAAATGGTCATATATAGTTTCTTTTTTTTTATTGGATACGGGTTCTGGTTGGTTTTTTTCTTTCCCCCTCAAAGACTCTTTTTTCCATGACCTTTAAACAGTTCTTCTCCTCCTTCTAGCTTATTGTCAATACAGTTACTTTAAAGAAATAAGCCACCAAGTATCAAAGAGGATAGGACTAATTAGGGCCAAGCAAGAAGGACCCCAAAGCTGCCATGTGGTCTGCCTCTATGACAAATGTGTCCCTATGTTTTCACAAAGCTACTTGAAGGGGTTCTCTCAAAACAATGGCTAGCTTATAACATGTAGTGAAAGCTAAAGGAAGACTATTACAAAATATATTGCTGTTTTGATTTAGCTTTTTTCAGGAGATAACAAAAGATTTTATCTACTGCTGTTGTACTCAAGTTTCTCTGGTCTACTCATAACTTTACAGTGCTTTCTCTCTTATCTGATTGCTCCAAGCTGCTAGTCAATCAGTCAGTCTGACCATGGAGAGTCACTCCCTGCTGAGTCTTATCTCTATCACAGAAGGTTTGTTCAGCTAAGTTAAAGGGGTGTTCTGGGACCTATTCCCGCTCATTGGTCCATTGGGCTTTAAACTTCCTACTTACCTTCCTGACGTGCTCCTTCACTCCCAGCTTCCAGTCTTTTCATCCCAGCTGAAGCACGAAACGTTCATCGTTCACGTGACAGCTGCAGCCAATTACAGGCCAGAGAGGTCACGTGCTTGTGACTGGCTGTAGCTGTCACGTGAACGATGAACGTTTCGTGCTTCAGCTGGGATGAAAAGACTGGAAGCTGGGAGTGAAGAAGGGCATCCGGGTGGTAAGTATGAGGCTTATCTTCTATTTTTGCTCATACCCAAACAGACCAACGAGCATGAATAGGTCCCGGAACACCCCTTTAATGACAAGTTCTAAGCCTTATGGCTATATAGCTTTGTGCATATTATAAATCTCTAGCAGTCATGTCACTGTAACAGGGATAGCTGATATGCCCATCACTGCTATAGAACCAGCCACAGCCTGACCAGAAAGTGTGAGTCTGAAGCTGTCTTTGTCTCTGTGAAACAACATGGTGACAAAAACCCTTTAGGGAATCCAATTTATCACAATATAAATGCAATACAACACCATGGCATGCTACAAAATGCTCAGCGGGCTGCAATTTACTTGCTGACTGCATATAGAATTGTATGTCATAAACAACTCCCAAAAGAGATTGTGAAGTCATGTGTTTTTTCAAAGTTGAACATCTCATGCTACTTTTCTCAGGATATGTTGGGATAATAGAAGAGGATACATTTCTTAGTCCTTGGTCATGCACCAAGGCTGTGACTCTAGTGTTTATTTGGTTGACATTATTATTATTATTATTATTTTTGTTTATTTTTTTTTTAGTGCTAAAAAGGAAAAGGTACAAATATAATAATAGCAAAACTCATCCAGGGAAACTGACTGTAAACCTTGAGCCCCATTACCACTGTTTCGTATGAATTGAAACACTAATAGACTTTGCATTTCTTGTGTTTGTCTAAACTTCATTACATTTTAATTAATGGTTTAGTGTTGGTGTCACTTAATACTATTTATTAATATCAAGTGCAATTATAATATCTACAGTACATTTACTGTATATGACATGTACATTGTCTGCATAATTGTAACAGGGATAGCTAGGAATAGCAGAGCTGATATGCCAATCACTGCTATAGAACATCCCACAACCTGACCAGGAAGTGTGAGTCTGAAGCTGTCTTTGTACATGTGAAACAACATGGTGAGAAAAACCCTTTAGGAAATCCAATTTATCACAATATAAATGCAATACAACATCATGACATGCTAACAAAACCCTCAGCGGGCTGCAATTCACGTGCTGACTGCATATAGACTTATATAGCATAAACAAAACTGTGTTTTTCGCCGCCAAAAAAGAAATTTTTCCTGTAGCATAATTCATATCCGAAGGTTAATTACAAGTTTTTCTGTTGTTGTGTTCCGTAAAATACACACCATTTTGACACGCTACAAAGCTGGTAATTTTTGGCAGCACATTTCTTTTGCGAAATTTACATCCAAGGGTTAACTAAGTATTTTTCTGCAGTTGTACTTAGTAAAAGAAACGTTATTTCTCAACGCAAAGAAGAAATTCTGTAGCATAATTCATATCCGAGGTTAATTAAGCCTGTTTTTTATTTATATTCAGTAAAATACACAGTGTTTTTAAACGGCACATACAAGTCAATTTTTCCTGCCCAATTTTGGAGTGCAATTAATATACAACGGTTAACCAAGTTTCTTATTGGGTTCATTTTGAGTCAAATAAAGGGTGTGGAACGATTATATACAGATATCTTAATCAAACAGTGTCGGTACATTATAGAACAAACAGTATGTCAGACAGAGAGGTGGCAGGCTCTTCACCTGCGAGTGGCAGAGGCACTAACATTCCAGGCCCAGGTCGCAGCACAGCAAGGGGACGTCGCAGCAGGGGTCACTCGGTGAGGCCACAACTGCCGCTGTCATCTGTCATCATCGTCAGGAGAAGAGGGCGTCAGCTTGCGCGTCAGGCAGCGGCGCAGCCAGCAAGTGGGTCGTGTGGCCGTGAGTCAGCAGGGTAGCAGCAGTGTGAGGTCGGGAGCCAAGCGGCCACGGGGTAAAAAACCCGCTTCACAGGTCCAAGAAAGTAACGACACAGGGGCTCAGCGAGGCAGCGGCGGTAGTAGTCCCTCAGTGCGGAGCGTTGGCGGTAAAATCAGCTACTCGGCGGTGTGGCAGTTCTTTGCTAAGACACCGGAGGAGCCAAATATGGGTATATGTAGAATCTGTAAGCAGAAAGTGAAGCGTGGCCAGGGAGCTAACGTTGCCACCACGGCCCTGCGTCAACACATGCAGTGTCACCATCCGGTGGCCTGGGAGAACTATGGCTCAGATGTGGTGGTCCATCCTGCCGCCGCAGCAGCAGCAGAGCCCAGTGGCACGCATGCCATTGCAGCCAGTCAAGGCTTAACCACCTCTGCAGAAGTGAGCTGTTTCTCTTTGCCATCATTTTCTGGTCCAGATGCACTCTGCCACCCCAGTTAGAAGATCCACTGGACTACTGGGCAGCCAAACTGGATGTGTGGCCGCAACTTGCCGAGTTTGCAGTGGAGAAGCTGTCCTGCCCGACCAGAAGTGTGGCATCAGAGCGGGTGTTCAGTGCAGCGGGGGCCATCTTTACCCCAAGGAGAACCCGCTTGTCCATGGGAAATGTGGAACAACTGACCTTTGTCAAGATGAATCAAGCATGGATCGGCCAGGATTTCCACACACCAATGCCTTAGGCATCAGATTACATCAGCCATGATGCCTCACCAAATCTTTGAGAAATGAGTCTGGATTCAAACTACCTGCCTCAGCCACTATTCTGATGCCGCCACCCGTCTGATGCCACACATCTGCTGACAGTTTCTTCATCTGTCACCAACCATCTGGTATTGGTATTGCCACCCACCTCCACACTCTGTCAGTGTGCCACTCTCTGACCTCATGCTGCTGCCGCCGTCACCTCCACACTCTGTCATTGTGCCTACATTGTGCCACTCTGTGGCCTACTCCGGTTTTTGACACCTCCAGAATGTCATTGTGCCACTCTCTGACCTCATGCTGTTGCTCCTGCCGCCGTCACCTCCACTCTCTGTCATTGTGCCACTCTGTGGCCTACTCCTGTTTTTGCCACCTCCAGAATGTCATTGTGCCACTGTCTGACCTCATGCTGCTGCTGCCGTAACCTCCACTCTCTGTCATTGTGCCACTCTGTGGCCTACTCCTGTTTTTGCCACCTCCAGAATGTCATTGTGCCACTGTCTGACCTCATGCTGCTGCTGTGGCTTCTGCTGTCCCCTTCACACTGTGTCATTGTGCCACTATGTGGCCTACTCCTGCTTTTAGCCACCTCCAGAATGTCATTGTGCCACTCTCCGACCTGCTGCTGCTGCCGCCGTCACCTCCACACTCTGTCACTAATGTTGCCACCTGAGCCCTCAGCTTGTTTTTTTCCAGCTTTCACTGGCATGACTTTATCAGGCTACGTTCCCCCTTCAGTTTTTTGGTCAGTTTTGCCCTCTTAAGTGCCCAGGGAATTTTATAGTGAAGCGATTCTAAGAGCGGCGGCAGTCATGTGCGTGTCATACTAAAACACAACATTGTATGAAGACCAAACCAAGCTCCCTCTGCAAATTTAAGCATGGCACAACGTTCTACAGCACCCTGCAGGCTCTGTGCAGTCAGGAAATAGCTGTCTTTTAACGCGATTAGTCCCGAAGTAATTCGGACCGAAACAAATTTTGTCGGAATATTCGGCAAAGTCGGTGAACCGAATATTTGAGAAATTCGCCCATCTCTAATCTTTATGTTTGAAGCCTGAAATGTGGCAAAAGGTTGAAAAGTTCAAGGGGGATGAATACTTTCGCAAGGCACTGTAGCATAAACAACTCCCAAATAGATCGGGAAGTCATTTTTATATGTTGGGATAATAGGAAAGGTACCAAAAAGAAAAAAACTACTCCTTTAAAACATACCTTTTAATAATACAGATAAAAATTACAAAATATAACCTACAAGAAAGGTGATGGGACACCTGCCAGGGGTGAGGACAATAAACCTACAATGTCCCCTAGACTACACACCCTATAATACCTCTCACAATCGGAGAACCCGCCCCGATAAGGGCGACCCCAAAATTAACTCCTAAACTGTCCCCTACACAGATACACCAACTCCCATGTATAGGTAACATTCACTTGAATCTTGGCGAGGAACGTACTGGAGATTCAGATGGATATGTTTTTTTCTGACCCACTGAGGAGTCCCCGGAATGGGACGAAACGCGTTTGGGGTTTAAGTGGCGCATTGTCTGTAACGGCGCCTGTTTGTTGTCATCACATTGACCTAATTTACCGTTTTGGGTCAATTGGTACAGATAAGTACTAAGCACTTTATATACCCTTTTCTCTCTGATTGATTGTTTTCTACTTTTGGAGGGTATTAGATATAGATGTATATATTTAGAATGGGGACAAATTGTTCCTATTTTTTATTATAAGTGCTATTTACCTGTATCTGTATTGGTGCTCTTTGCATATCTGTTCTATTTGATATCATAGATTGTGGACTTTTTACAGTTTGCCCCTACTTTTTCATTTTGAGGTTCCGCTGGTTGTATACAAAAGGAGGCGGTACTGTGTGTAGGGGACAGTTTAGGAGTTAATTAGGATATCTCTATTCCTGTAAGCTATATATGTGGGAAGTTTTTCTTTGTGATAATAGGAAAGGTAATAAAGTACACATCTCTTAGCCCTTGGTCATGCACCAAAACTGTGAATGTAGTGTTTGTTTGGTTGGAATTAGTAGTTGGACAAGGTACAAAAATAATAGCAAAACTCAACCAGGGAAACTGACTATAAACCTTGAGCCCCGTTACCACTGTTTCGTATGGATTGAAACACTAATAGACTTTCCGTTGATTGTTGCGTTTGTCTAAACTTCATTACATTTTAATTCATGGTTTAGTGTTGATGTCACTTAATGCTATTTATTTATATCAAGTGCAATTATAATATCTCCAGTACATTTACTGTATGTGACTTGTACATTGTCTGCATAATTGATTATGTAATTGCCTCTCAACAAGTTTATTATGTCTGAACTTCCATCAGACTAGGTAAGCGCTCAGAGAAGAATCTGATTGTATAAGAAGGATTTTTTTCCTTTTTAAAAATATATTCAGTTTCCTTTTGGAAAAAGTGTGCAGGATTTTCTATGTGTCTTGTTTATGCCTCAGTGGACTAATCATTCACCAGCAAGACTTCAGGAAATCTCCCGGTCGGCTATAGCAGAGCGTTTAATTTATCTGGGAGCTATACAAACCCTGGGGCTGTACAGCTGAGTCTGCCTTATCACTGAGCTCATTGGACACCTGCAAAATCCACCACTGATGGAGATATGAATGTCTAACATCTCTCGAAAGGCTTCTTGGATGCACACACTTCATTGTAATAACAGTATCCCAGCAAGGGGCTCAGCATTGCTCACTGATTGGTTTAAAAGCATATGCAAATTCCCAAAAACAAAGTAGTTGAGGCCTCAAGCCGGGGCAGCTGACAAGGGACTCTCTGCTGAAATGTTAACAGGTCACTGCCTCAAATACCAGAGACATTATAACAAAGCACATCAGTGGCCATTACAGTGGAGGATAAATAGAGCAAAAGAGAAATTCTGAGTCATAGAACCCGTGCTTGACAGTTATTCTCATTTCCATTTTGTGCCATCGTTGCATTTAACTCAAGTGAATTAGATGCCAGGACCTAATGGTTCAGCACAATTCATTCAAGTTGGATGAAGCCTAAAGTGGAAAATTGAGTGGTCGGGGCAAAGGGTAACGTCAGTTACCCGTAAGTTCCTTCTCATACAGTCATCGTTTAGAACTCCTGGGGGGCTACACCTTGTCAAAGACAAGTGGCGCAAAACAAGACTTATTTCTTTCCAAAGAGAGGCATCTACAGTGCACCAGAAGCAAGCTGAGTGGCTACATGCACACATGTTGGGAACTTGCTCTAAGCAAGCCCCATGCTGAGGTGAAGATAACTTGTGACACACCACATATCTTCTAAGAGGTCAGGTAGCATCCACGATGGCTGACAAACCTTGCCCAAACCTTTCATGCTGCTAAGGTAGGCTACTTCCAACACAACAAGCCATGCCTTATATTAGTTGTTATGTGGCCAGGTTATTGTATGTCAATGCCTTGGTTTTTTCTAACACCTAGGCCATCTCTATAAAGAATTCCTCCTGACCACCAAGACTTTCATACAAACACCTTTGGGGACATGTATTGTATAGATGCCCTACGCCAGTTTTTTTGCTGTGAGGTCCACCCAAAAAACTGTTATTGGCCCTGTCCAACATATGTATGAAAGGTCATGCGCCAAAAATGGAAGCAAGTCCGACATCCTCGACACTTATGTCTGAGCCAATTCTTAAGGGCGTGTTGCACCACATTCATAAGATCAGACACATTTATAAATGTGGCTCAACAGAATGTCGCGAAATAATGTCCTACTAATCCAAGCCAATTTCATACATGTTCCCCTATGTATACTGCCAACATTTCAACTCAACTTGAGAACCTCTTTGATCAAGTATAGTCAACACAGTTTCAGTCCAACATCTTCATGAAGACTTACGCTTCAACTTTGGTTTCCAGAACAACACAAAGATCAGCTTGAACAAAAGTCCTCTGTATACATTATTCTGTCTATACAATGTAAGTCTTTTTTATTTCTCCCAGAAGAATATAGACTATATATATATTCTGGTACAAGTTTCCTTTGGGTATTGTCACATGTAAATGTGTGCCCTTTAACCTCCTTAAACTTTCTCTCTGTCTGAGATGGTCTGGCCACAATACAGATGTAAAAACACAGAAAAATGGTACATTAATTGCTCAAAAAACCCAGAAACTAGGTCATACTCACAGCTCAAAGGTTGGACTGAAGACTGAACCCAGTAAGAGTCAACACTGGCCTCTATGCTACCTGGGAAAATTAAACAAGTGCAGCTAATTGTTGAGCAGTAGCTCACACACCCCACCACTAGGGGGACAATAGAAATGTACTCCACTGTACAACAGCCTCTCCCAGACCCACTAGACTCTATGAATTTTTCTCTCACCCTGTGAGAACTTTCAAACTCCAGGACCTGTTATTCTCTCTTTCACCATCTCTGCATGATACACTCCACCCCAGGCTTTAATCACTCTCTCACTTTCTTTGACTCAGGTGTGGTGTGTTTCTGGTACAAATAGTGTTATGGTCACATACACATATATTAATAGGAGGAGAAGTGGGTGCTCAAGCCGGCTGCCTTTCGTAGTACTCGGACATCAGTCCTTAATCTCCTTACTTTTAAGCCTCCATGCTGGCTTCTTTCCTCTGGGATCTCTATATCTTGGCCTTTGTGTCCATTTTATTATTATTATTATTATTATTATTATTATTATTATTATTATTATTATTATTATTTTATAGCATCATTGAGTCCAGGGCGCTGTATATTCAGGGAGTTACATACATAACATAAGTCAAACAAGTACAATAGTGACAATCTGTGACTAACAACAGGTCCAGAGGCAAAGAGAACCCTGCCCACGAAGGCTTACAATCTAAAAGGAAGTGGGAAAGAGACAGAAGGTGAGGGGCAGACATGTTTGTGGTGGGTGTAGTGTCAGCGGGGTTATTCTAGGTTGTAGACTATCCCGAAGAGATGGGTTTTCAGGTTGCTTTTGAAGCTTGAGAAAGTGGAGTCTGATGTGTTGGGGCAGTGAGTTCCAGAGTGTGGGTGAAGCACGAGAGAAATCTTGGAGACGGTTGTGTGAGGAGCTGATAAGAGAAGCCGGTACACTACCCACATACTGCATATCTACCTTGCATCAACGTTACACCCTCTACTGGCACTATTAGATGTCATTTGATGAAGGCAGCACTTCCCGAAACATCAATACATTTTTTTACATCGATAATCATCTGACATCTCCATATCATTTATAACATTTGTCTGATCTGAATTTGTACTTGTGCAGTAATTCTAACATTATGATCCATTCCTGTGTTATATAATATATACTGAATAAACTGCATTAAATAGACCCCCATTGATAGCATGATTTTGGTGTGCCGTGGATATATTTATAAATGGTGTGTTTCTTGTGGCTGCCTAGGCTTAGACCTCCACTCACACTTTAGCAGGTCTCTCAGTCTTGTAGAGGGCACCAAAACAATGGCCCAAGATAACCAATGACTAGGGGACTGATTAAAAATTGAAAACTGCTTTTAGATTCAAGGAGTGCTGGATATTCCAGATTAGACCTCTGCTGACCATTCCCTCTTCTGGCAGGATGATCTCCAAAAAGGTTGATCCTGATGTCATCAACTAATGCAGGTATTAAGGGATTTTTCCACCATGGAATTTGATGGCATATTGATAGGATATGCCATCAAATGCTGATAATCTAAAATCAATATTTGGCCTTGTACATCCAAAAATTTTTTTTGAAAAACATAGGTGCACACTGGTATGGTAGCAAAATACAAGCACAATCCAAAATTAGCAGCACACTACTAGCACTAAAGAGCAATCAAAAGGCAGATAAGAATTATTGGAAAAGCATTTCTGCTACTTTGAATACATGAAAAATTGAGACTCTTAGGGCCACATATATGAAAACTGTCTAGGTCCAAAATGTACTTTGTTGCCCATAGCAGCCAATCAGAGCGCCCCTTTCATTTCATATAGTGCTCTGGAAAAATGAAAGGTTGCTGTGGGCAGCAAAGTGAGTTTTACACCTGGATAGTTTTCAGACATGTGGCACTTAGTGTATATTTTTGATCAAAATTGTGTAAGCCCACCTGCCATTGGCAAGGCGACCTCAATACATGTGGGAACCTCCGCTACATTTTACTTCTCTTGGTGCCTGTTCCGACCTCCACATTTCAGGGAAAGTAGATTCCAGCTACAGGGTACTCTGCATTGATTTAAAAACCTGTGCAGGTGGGCAGAGTGCAAAATCCAATGAGGGGGCTTACACAGTTTTGATCAAAAATGTACAATAAGAACCTGAAATTTACATGTATTCAAAGTAGCAGAAATGCTTTTCCAATAGTTCCTATGTGCCTTTTGATTGCTTTTAGTGCTAGTAGTGTGCTGCTAATATTGGATTGTGATCAAATTCTGGTGCAGGTCCCACCCGTGGGACCCATACATATCTCAGGAATAGGCCCCCAAAAGTCTCAGAGTCAGCACTCTATTCTGTTCTTTGGGATTTCCAAGTACCGGTGAGCGGTGTGTTTGGCTGTATTCGAAAATCCAATAGAGCAAAATGGAAAGTCATGTGCAAGCTTTCAAGGGTCCATTTCTGAGGTGTCAGTCCAGGGGGGGGGGGAGACCCGCACCTATCAGACTTTGATGGCATATCCTTTCCATATACTACAATATTTAACTATCACCTTCTCAACAAGATTTTTCTCAAATCTCACAGTTACCTTATATACACTGGCATAGACAGGCCTCCATTCCATATACCATCAAAGTCTATGGTGAGAATACCCCATTAAGACAGTGGTTAGCCAACACCTACTGTACACGCAACTTAGTGTATGGACGACTGTGCACTAATATTAGTGCAACATCATTACATGTAGAGCATAACAATGCAAGTGGAAAAATATGAGACATATAATTCACCTCCCGTACATTTCACTGTAGTTGATTGATCTCTTATACACTGAGAGCATTTGATGCTCATCTAATAGGAGGAATCGTGATGCAATCACTACCCCTGATGTATTCTTTCTTTTTTAGTTTATGTCACACCACAAGATAACAATCCATCATTGTAAATGTGAACAAGAATCAAAAATGTGTTTTCGGCACAAAAAAATGGAATTGCAATCTTTATACTCTCGCTCTATTAGTCATCAGGCTGGTTTATCAGTCACCTCTATGCTTGTTGGGCCAAGTGTCTTGCTGCACAGGTCTCAGGATAGTTTTCAGCTTTCCGTGCCACCCATTTCAACACCACAATTACCATTTGTGCAACCATCAGTATGTTCCTGAACAAAAGGATAGCTTTATGCCCAGAGCTTGGACTCACTTCTTTAAATGTAATTGTTCTCCATGCTCGTTCTGATTGTCTCTCTACCCCTAGCTCCAGGCTGTTTCTTATTGGTCAACCTTTACCACCTTTTGGGGGCTAGGAGTGGCTCACAGAGGAGCAGTGAGGCTCCTGAGCATGGCAAAGTGGGGCCTCTGAGCATGGCAAACCTGGAGTTTCTTAAATTGCATCTATATTCATGGGGGAGGCAGAAAAGCATAGAGAAAGAGGCAAAAAGCATGAGACAGAATATAAGATGTATACACAGCAGCAGTAGGGTGGGCCCCAGAATCAACTCCACAGGTGTGTCCCCAGAATCAACTCCACAGTTGGGCCACACGAATCAACACACCCGTGGGTCTAGGAAATCAACTATGAGAGAGGGGCCCCAAACATCATCTCCACTGGTGGGCACCAAGAATCAACTCCACTGCTGGGCCACAAGAATCAACTCCACTGGTGGATTTTAAGAATCAACTTCACTGGTGGCAACAAGAATCAGCTTCACTGGTGGCTCCAAGAATCAGCTCCACTGGTGTGCCCCAAGAATCAGCTTCACTGGTGTGCCCCAAGGATCAACTCCACTGGTGGGCCCACAGAATTAATTTTTACTGGTGGGCCCCACAAGCAACTCCACTGGTCAGCTCACAAAATTAAATTCGACTGGAGGTCCCTAGGACCCCAGTCTAACACTGACCACCGTGTTCTACCAGACATTGCCCACTTTCTGTGCTCTCCTAACAGAATCCCCTAGAAGAGCATAGGGTTCCTCCTTCTGATGTGCCCTCTACTGTAGATCACATTCACATGGAAAATTTCACCTGACACTAACTCAATTATTGGCACTCACGCCAGTTTTAGTTTACCCCTGACTTATAAAGGTGCATAGTTAATAAAGTTGAAAAAAAGACAATGCTCCGTCAAGACCAACATTAACTCTTCTTTATTCATCAACTTGATATTAAGTGAACTCCAATTGCCCCATCTTGATGCCAAACCATTAAACACATGTAGTGAAGTTTAAAGGGGTTGTGACAATTATCACCGATCTGCTCAACAAGGAAAGCTTAGAACAGAGCAGCGGTTGAACAGACGCCATGATGTCCCATTCAAGTCTATGGGACTGATGGAGAAGTTGAATACATTGCGTAACTATCTTCATGGGTCTCATAGGATTTGAGTAGAGCAGCAGTTCAACTATTGCTTCATTCAAACGCTTGCTTTACAGATAGGGTATGTTCACACAGTGTATTTGGACGCTGTTTTGGATGCGGTTTTCGGAATGTTTCCATGCCCAAAACCTCGTCCAAAACGCCCCCAGTTCATATAATTGATTCTTATGTAAAACAGCGTTGTAGTTCACACATGACAAGGTTTTTACATGCTTCTTTGGAAGCTGTTTTGGGTGCTGAAAAAGAAGTGTCATGCTTAGGCGCATTTCTCTGTGCATTTTTGGAGCGTTGTTCAGCAGGTTTTTTTACCTGGCTATTAATTTGTATGGGTGAAAACAGTGTTGAAAACCTCGTCCAAAAACGCGCTGAGAAACACGGCTGAAACCTCTTCTGAAGAAGCGTGTTTCAGGCGAGGTTTTGATGCTGTTTTGGGAGTGGAAACGCTATGAAATCGCTTTGAAAGCAGCGTCAAAATCAGCCATGTGAACCCATAAGTGATAAATGCCATTGGTGGCAAATTCCCTTTAAAAGAGTTTTCAAAGACTTTTGAAAACCTCTCTACTACCTCCCATTGTGCTTAACCCCTTCCGGTTAACAGCCGGTTATAATAATCTGGCTCTTCATTTTTTCCTCCTCACCTTCCTAGAGTCAAAACTTGTTTCCATCTACATAGACATATGAAAGCTTTTATTTTGCAGGACAGGTTATCCTTTCTAATGATACCATGTACCGTACCATAGCATTGATATGGATATTAATTATTTCATAAAATCTATAGTTCTATAAGGGTGATTAAAATTTTGCAGTTTTATAATAAACAGTACTTTTCCATCAAGTTGAATCAACAATTCATTTTCTATAGCTACTAACTACCTGCCCCCAATCTTTTTCTTCCATGTCTATTCTTCTTTGTCCTTGCTTTATTATTGTAAAAACCCAACTTTTCGCAGAATTTGTCTTTTCATAAGTATCAACATTCCTACTTGTTGTCAGCTTTACAAGGCTACATCCTAATACAGAGTTTTAGACCTTGAGCAGAAGAAGTTAGAATCCATGTAGAAGGTTATAGATAAGAAGGAGGTCGTGCTATTCTGTCAAGCGCAGTAGAACCACTGACATGTAGATATCTCAAAATGATTATGTCATGCAAACTAGCCAGAGCTTAACAATAATTAGAGGAAGGTCTTAAATACTAAGGAATTGACCAATAAGAAATGTGACTATTAATGAGGAGATTGTTATTATACTGACCAATAATGAAAGGTGTTGCTTAAATGTGATTATATTGTATTGTCCAATAAACATATACTATCTGTTTTGCATAAAGATACTCCTACCACTAAAACTTATAAAAACTCTTGCCAAACTTTTAAGAAAGGAGAAAGGCTGTACAGACGATTTGAACATCAGGGAATAAAAAAGGTAATGGAGACAGTGCTGCCTTGTGAAACACTGTAAACACAAGAGAGTATATACTTTGAGATATATACTACTCCCCTCTTAATGTTGTGCATAACCCAGGCACAACACTTTAAAGAGAACCTGTCACATAGGTGATGCCCCCCTTGCTGAGGACAGCACAAGCTAGTGTCAGACCTGCTGCTTCCAGCGCTGTTTCCTTTATTCTGTAAGATGCTGGAGTTTTAGAGTATTTAATGCTCAATTCTGTCAGTTTTAAGCCAGAAAAGATTCCAGCTTATTCATGAGCAGATGTTAGCCCCACCCACCCAAGGCTAGCCCTGCCCAGTTGACAGTTATTCTGATGTTTCTACCGATCCAAAGTAATAGGATAGTCAGTTGTGAGGTGGGCGGGGCTAGTCTCAGGTGGGTGCGTCATGAATTAAACTGACTCTTTCATGACTCCTTTCTGGCTGAAAACTGCAGATTTGAGCACTAAATACTCTAAATCCTTCTGCATCGCTACAGAATATGGGTCACAAGTGCTGGAAACAGCAGGTCTGTCTTCGTTGTGCAGAAAGGTGCCGTGTAAAGGCTTAACGACTTCTCTTATGTTGGTAACTGCTAGTTTGTGATTATTGCATAATGATGAAGTGTCATGTTACTGGACAACAAATACGCGTCTGTCCCCTTTCTCTTAAATAAAAATATAAAAGCCTTTATTTACTATTCATCAGTACTTTCCAGCGCAGTTTTCTTGGGGTCAGGATAAAGCAAAGTTTTGGATAATTTCTTCCAATCCTTCATGACTAAAATATGAACCATATTTTGAATAAAATGTCTCTAGTTCATTTCTCGAATGATGTTACTATTTGATTGCCATCACTAACACTATTGAGTTATTTTTATAATTATAGGACTCCGCACAAACATAGTCTGGGGGGGAATTTTAAATCATCGGTTATCAGAATATACTGTAGTTAAAAGCCATTATATAAAATATTGTCAATTTAAAAAAAAAATATTTGCGCCATGTTTGCAGGGGTTTTGTGCTTATGGCATTCACTCTTTGGTAAATGTTGGCATCTGGATTATACAGGTTAAAACCATTCCAGTGATACCAAATACCTAGGGTTTTTGTCATGTTATAGTGTCATAAACAAAATCCAAACCAATTATTTTTTGCTTTTCCACCAGAGACCTTATTACTGTTGCATTTTTTGGTGGCTGAAGTTTACTTTATATTGGTATCATTATGGGATAGATGCAACTTTGAAATGACTTTTATTCCAATTTTTAGGGGAGGTAAAATGACCGATAAAAAGCTACTTTGGCATCTGGAATTTTTTTCTTTCTAAGATGTTCAACGTACTGAATAAATGATGTTATGTTCTAATAGATCGGACTTTAATGGATGTGGCAATACTAGTTATAGTACATGTCATTTTTTAATTACATTTTATTATTATTTGTAAAATGGCAAAATGGGGAGTGATTTGAAAGTTTACCATTTGTATTTTTTTAAAGACTTTAAAAACTTTTTAGTTTTTACACAGTTACATCGAGTCCCTCTAAGGTACTTGACCACTCATTAATACAGCCTTCAGCAATGTAAAAACAATGTAGATTGGTGTTCAAAGATGGCGGGTCTAGCACGGCAGGAGCAAGCAGTATTAGAATTGCAGTCATGACGGTAATGTAAGCCTTCAGTAGGCTTCCAGCCGCCATGTTAACCGATCGGCACCGCAACATCTCGCCATAGGGAGGCCAATCAGAGTGATCCAATCAGATGCCGATTGAAACCATATAGTATTCATTTAGATGTCACAGCCACGATTGTCACAATGTATAGGGAGTTAAGCAGCAGGGAACTTAGCCGGCTCCGTTCCCTGCTGTTACCGGCACGTGTCAGCTGCAAATAGCAATCGGCGCTCGCCACTTATGTAGCGAAATTACAGAGCCAGTACCAGTACTGTGTTGGCAATGGGTTAAATAGTAAATCAACTCATACTTACCTCTCCCTTTACCACTGTTCCAGCACTGCCAGAGCTCCCGTTTTCTCCTTGGTCCTTCACTAATGAAGTCACATTCATGGATCGCATGATGTTGCAGGCCATTTGCATCTACAGTATGGGTGACATGTATTAACGGGGCTACACCACAAGTCTGGCATCTTTTCAGCCTAAAAACTAGCACAGCCCTGTTCACTATATTTTCAATCAGGTGCACTCCAATATCAGGCGCATTACTGCTGGAACAGGTAGAGCACTTTAAAAGTGGTTTATCTGAGCTAGAAGTATCCCTTTGTTGCTAGAAAGTGCTGAATCTATGACCCACAGTAAAACAGGCTCATAGATTCAGGAGCATTCTACACTACTAATAAGCACAACAAAATGGCATCTGGGCAACAAAAATCATACATGGCGCCCTATGTGACCACAAAGGGCAGTGATCCATGAACGTGATGTCAACAGTGGGGGACCAAGGGGAACACTGGAGCTCTGGCAGTGCTGGAACAGTGGTGATGGGTGAAGTAAGTACGGGGTCATTTTGTAAATCGGCGCAATGGGAGGTGGTAGGGAGGTTTTTAAAATCTTAGAAGACCCCTGTAAGTTTTGCTACATCTGTCTAATGATTTGGCATCAGAAAGGGGTCAATTGTCATTCACTTCATATACTTTTCTTCTTACTTTGGATGAAAACAGCAGGGTTGTATGTTGATCTTGACGGATGGGGGACTAAGGAGCTCTGTTGGAGTGACCATAGGGCTCCCAGCAATCAAACATTTATCACCTAGCACACAATATTGTGCTTTGGATTCTAGTCAAAGTAAAAAAAAAAAAGTGCGGTTACCATAACTCTAACCCTAAATTGGTGTTAGGGTATTGTAAATGGTTTGAAGGGCTTAATTTACTGGTCCCTGTTGCCTCCCCTTACTAACACCATTTAACATCATAGTCCATATCTGAATTGACATCAGAGTGCATTTTGGGACTGGAGGGGACAAGGACCATTCACATAAGCCGTGCAGACCAGTTAATAAACTCTAGCCCCAATTTAGGGATGGGATTGTGCTTATGGTCAAATTTAGGGCTAGGTTAAGAGGGAAAAAGTTTGGGATTGGGAGGTCCAGAACCCAACCTATTTTTATAACTTGGTTTGACCTTGAACTGATCCCGTTTTATTGGCAAATATAAAATGAATTGAATGAAATATTAGAAAATTGAAGAAAAGCAATATATATCCATGTACAGCCAAACACCAGGAGTGTGAAGAGTGGATCAGTATTGTCTCCTCTCCTGGGCTCGATAGAGTAGCATCTGGCTGCCGGTTCAGATGTAACAAAGATTAGATTGACCACAGTATCACAAGTTTCCATGTTTTTTGTTCTTAGATTACAACAAAGTAAGTAAAGAGCAATAATATTTGTAATTTGCATGTTAAGTTTTAGTTTTGGAGATTGTGAACTTGATGGAAATATTTATTATTATTATTATTATTATTATTATTATTATTATTATCTTATTATTAGTATTTTTTTTAGCTGGAATCCTAAGGCAATGTTCACACGGCTTATTGCTGGCGTAATTGCGGGGACGGATTTTGACCTGCAATTACGCCGGCAGCCGTGCAGGGGGGGGGCGGGGCGGGAGGCCGGCAGCTCGCCGGCCCCATAGACACTCATTATTCACGGCGCGTGCACGCCGTAAATAATTGACATGTCACTTTCTCCCCCCTCTGCGGATTCGCCGAGCGGGGAGAAGAGACGGAATCCACAATTCTCTATGAGAACTGTGGATTACCGTAGTTACTGGGACGGATTGGAGTCGTACTGAAGCGCAAATACGGCGCGCAGTACGGCTCCAATCAGTCCCAGAATAATCTGTGTGATCGAGGCCTAACGGTGAATAAGGCCATGTTCTGTCGGTCTGTCATATTATAAGATATAAAATAAAAATAATAATAATAATAATAATAATAATAATTTTAGTAGAAATCCTAAAGGTGAATCAGGCTAGGTTCTGTTACCCTGGAGACAGCACTTGAAGTTATCTGAATATGATTCTACCCCACTATAAATTTTAACAATTCAATTCCTTTGCAATGATTATATTTTTTTTTGGGGTTTCTTATTTTCTTGTTTTCTTTAATGAAGTGTGCTTCCAGCCTCTAATAGAGAATGTTAGTGCATTTGAAACTTTTGTCAAAGGAAATATAAGAAAATTACGATATCGGGATTTTGTAGGAACTGCTGTGTGAATAGAGGTATTGAAAATGATGAAGTGTCATGTTACAGACACAAAATGCGTCTTCCCCTTTCTTTTGATAAAATAAACTAGATAAAGTTTCTTACTATTCATCAGTCCAGTCCAGAGCAGCTTTCTTGGGTCGGATAAAGCTACAGTTTGGATCTTTTGGAAATGCCTCTAGTTCTTTTGATGATGTACTCTATGTGCATATACACTCTTGAGTTAATTTGCAATTTAGAATCAGGATGAACAGTGCCAAACTGCAAACTCAATTCCACTGGAGTAAGAAGTTCCTGGCCATGTGCAATTTGAATAGGATTAATGCCTTCCATATACTCATCTACAGACAGCTGTTTCAGAGTCTTTGCCACCTGCCAGTGCAGAGTAGACTACTGGGAGGCTGAGTGAGAGGCTTTAGGTGTATCTAAAAAGGGGTAAGGTTAATAATAAGGAAAGACTCCGCATAGGTGTATGGAGACTTACATACCATTAGTTGCTCCACTGAAAATTAGATATATTCAAAAAGGCTCAAGGGAAATGAGCTAGGACTCTGCAGCGCTACCTATTAGATGTAGTGTTCCGTAAGTCACAATTGACTCACTGAGCCTTGCAATGCGGTCAGTCTGCCAGTCTTGACATTGGATTTACATAACCTTCATTTTATCCATTTTGATATTTCTCTTTGGAAATAGCATCTTCAAGCTGTTAGCAGGAACTATTAGAAACTACAACCCTTTATACCTTTATGAGGTTCTTTGTATGGGGAAGATTACACAATCTCTCATACTCCACTCCCACAATCTCTCATTCTCCACTTCTGTCTAATCTAACAGTGTCCATATTCCCGTCCTAAGACCTGATTGTGATATCCCTAAAAGATAGGTAAGAATTACTAGCATGAAAGAGGTAGAGTTCTCTGACTGAGTCTAGGTGCCAGGAAGAGATAAGAGAGGGTCTATCTAAGGTTAGTGACAGAGTTGTAAGCCCCTTGAGAGCTAATACAGCAGACAATAGTAAATGTCAGACAGCTACATCCTGTCCAGAAAGCAGAGGCGGACTAGCAGTAGGGTTAACATAGAAGAAAGCATTCTGGTGTAAGTGCTCATCCAACATTTCATCTAGACAGGGGAAGCAATTGATAGTGTCCAGGGGAAGTAAGCATGTACAGATGTAGCAAACTTTAAATGTTACAGGATGCAGCAAACTTTATGTTGACATCACATCCCATTAAAACCATCCTGCTAATGTTTGTTGTATCCTGCTCTGTAACAAGTGTCCAGCTAAGGTTTGGTACATTTTATTCTTATATTCAGTTCTACTTGTGAAGATCCCCACTATCTCAATCAGTGTTGCTCTTTGGATTTCAAACTCTGGTGGAAATTGAGGGGAAAATAGACCTTAATCCTATATTTAACCCTAACAAACATGTGGCCTAACAAACATCTGGACAACAATTAAGGCACATCTGAGCAATATCTATAGAAACTCAAAGTTAGAGATAGAATAAGGCTTAGTCCAGCCTTAATAATTGTGTTTCCCAGATGTTTCCAATGTTTCACCTAGGTGTGCTCCAGATTTTGTCCAGATGTTGCCTAGATAAGCCCTTGATGTTGCCTAGATGTGCTCCAGATTTTGTCCAGGTGTTGCCTTGATGAGCCTTTGATGTTGCCTAGATGTGCTCCAGATTGTGTCCAGATGGTGCCTAGATGAGCCAAAGATGTTGCCTAGATTTGCTCCAGATTTTGTCCAGATGTTGCCTAGATAAGCCCTTGATGTTGCCTAGATGAGCTCCAGAGTTTGTTCAGGTGTTGCCTAGATGAGCCTTTGATGTTGCCTAGATGTGCTCCAGATTTTGTCCAAATGTTGCCTAGATGAGCCTTTGATGTTGCCTAGATGTGCTCCAGATTTTGTCCAGATGTTGCCTAGATGAGCCTTTGATGTTGCCTAAATGTGCTCCAGATTTTGTCCAGATGTTGCCTAGATGAGCCTTCGATGTTGCATAGATGTGCTCCAGATTTTGTCCACATGTTGCCTAGATGAGCGTCCGATGCTGCCTAGATGTGCTCCAGATTTTGTCCAGATGTTACCTAGATGAACTTTAGATAAACATCTGGGCAGCATCTGAGCAATATCTATAGAAACTCAAAGTTATAAATAGAGTAAGGCTTAGTACAGGCTTAATAAATGTGTTTCACAGGCATTCTAATATTTCACCTGGAAGTGCCCAAGATTTTGCCCGGATGTTGCCTACATGAGGCTACGATGTTGCCTAGATGTGCCCATGATGTTGCCTAGATAAGCCTTCGACGTTGCCTAGATGTGCTCCAGATTTTGTCCAGATGTTACCTAGATGAATCTTAGATATTACCTTGATGTGCTCCAGATGTTTGTTGGGGTTCTGGTGCAATCTTGAGTCATTTTACTGCTGCAGGTGCTTTCCATAGGACAGAAAACATATGCAGTATGTTTCACCTGTAGAATTTAATTGGATTTGGGTTTGGGATGTTCCAAGCCTGAAAATTGTGACTAGTGGGGCTTAAATCTGTACCTGTTCATTTTAACACCAGTTCAACCAACACATTTTTTTTTATTTTATCCCTAGTCCTGGACCTAGCTCAAATCCTGACCTAAACCATATATTGGGGTAAAGATTTTTAATGCTACTCCTTGTCCAACTCCACTTTAGGGTACTCAAAGGTAGTGTTGGACTGGAAGTTGCCTTGGGTGTGAAATAAGAGCATGAGCACCATAGGACCAGGGACAACAAGGAACGAACGTGACAGGGACTAGGTGTAATCATTCAGGCCAGTTAAAAATTCCTAACTCTAAACTGAGGTGAGGGTAACAGTGGAGTTTTTAGCAATTGGTAACAAAGACTAATTTGGAGCAACCCAATGCAAAGCTAATTTTTTTTGTTCAATTCGACTTCTTAAGTTGCCATCATAATTGTGACTTTTCTCAAACCAAACAGAGAGCTATTTGAACAACACCAGTCTCAATACAAGTCTGAATATAAAAACTTTCTCAAACATCTTTAAAAGTAAGAGTAACTCAATAAACACATAAATACCATGTAGCAATATATAATAAGCACCTACTGCAGCTAAGATGTGCCTGGTCACCAAGAGTCACAGTTATTACTGGCTATATGACTGTAGTGGACACTATGCAAGGTATAAATGATTTCCTTGCGGGGTCCATGTAAGCATTCAGCACGTCTATGTATATGATACAAATAAACTGCACATAATAGCCAAAATGAAGCGATATTGTCTCAAACCAGGCGTGACTGCAGGTGAAATAATATCCCATAGATATTCTGATTAAATTTACACATTCCATTACCTTTCTACAAGAGTAGCAATAAATAACATTAAATTAATGCTAGAAATAATAAAACGTGATCAGTTTTCCTGAGAACTCGTAAACACATTTATTTATTTTTTTTATATTATTTTGTCCCTTACCATGAACGTAGCGCTAATCCTGGCCTGAATCATAAATTAAGTTTAAAGGGGTTGTATCGCTACCATGATCATATCTTAGATTATGGGGACAGTAAAAATAGGCACTTTTGTAATTGGTTTGCATTATCTCAGTCACTTGGTTTAGCAGATATAATCTTTTATGTGCATCTGTGTTCTATTTCTGCTGCTGCTGGTCGGGACACGCCGCCTGTCTGGATCCCGCCCCCCTAGGCACGCCCCCTGCACTGCGATTGGCTGGCTGGCATTTCATTCAGCCTGTTGGGATATACCCCCAGACAGGAAACGCCCCGACCATGCGCTGTTATTGGTTGCCTGCACACTCTTTCTCCCCTCTGAGCTGTTAAAATCGATACTGAAACCAAGGGCTGCTGGCTGTATACTCATCTCCCAGCTCTAGGGTCAATGATCTGGGCAATGACTGCCTGTTTAAGTCACAGATCCCCTCATATAACACAGTATTATAGAGTCTCCAGGGGAGGAGGTCAGGGCCGACGCTTTTCGGGTCACGATACCCATGAGTAAGGGTCACGTGACCCAAAACGCGTCGGCGGTTAAGCTCCATTCAGTTTAGTTAACCTAAGATGGAGGGTCTCTCATTATATGTTTAAGCTTTCTTTTAAGATGATATAAATAAATAAGTGAAAATTATTTTTTAACCACCCCGGTCTGCACCTGCATATATTTTTCCTCTATTCATGAGACGTTCGTTGCTGGAGCTGATTCGTTTTCTTGTAGCCTAAGACGGACTGCTGTGGGAACAGAGGAGGAGGGAGCAGTGTACATTCCTCACAAGTGTTTCATCAGTTCAGGCTGACTGTATAACTGCTTATAGCAGAGCAAGGAGCTTGTGGAGTCAGCCTGAGGCCCTGCAGACACATGAGCAACATACAGGAGGCTGTATAGCTGTCCACTGCAGACATCCTTCTGCTTCCACTGTTACAGTCAGAATGATGATGTCACAGGTCTTCAGTGAGGGGAAACACGCCTCCTGGGAGGAGAGACACGCCTCCTGGGAGGAGAGACATGCCTCCTGGGAGGAGACACACTTCTGCTGAGAGGAGAGACTCGCCCCTGGATTTCTAATTCAATCACAAGAGAATCAGCTGAACAGCATGAACAGTTCAATTGACACAACCCCTTTAAGTTTATGGTTCAGCACCACCTTAGAGTACCCAACAGTGATGTACGACCGGAAGTGGCCTTGTGCATGACATCAGAGCCTGAGCGCCATAGGACCAGGGACAACGGGCTTCGGAGGTGAAAGGGACTAATAAGTTCAGCCATTTAATCCAGTTAAAAATCAATAGCTCTTACCCCAATTTAGGACTAGGGTTACTGTGGAGTGTTTGCAGATTTTTAATAAAACTTAAAATGAGGCAACCAAAGCTGAAAGCCTCAGATTTGCATCAAATTTGACTTTTATCCAATTCTCAAGTGCAACGCTTAGGGCTTGGAACCATGGCAGGATTTTTGGTGGATTTACTGATGGTTTTCCAATTTGAAAGCCGTTTGTAAAATGACTGTCAACCATCCTGATAGACTTTAATAGAAAATCCATGCAACAGTTCTCACTGAATGGATTTTCAGCCGGATGGTTTTTGACACCACCACAGTCCGAAAAAGTTAGAACATGTTCATTCTTCCGCCCCATTTTCGGGCAAAACATGAACATGTTAGTGGTTGAGGGGGACTGGCGAATCCTCAAACAGTGGAAAGAACTGTCTGCCAAAATCACAGAAACTATGTAAAAAAACTGGCCAGATTCTTTATTCAGAATTTGGCGGGTATTTGCATACTGCCGTGTGGACGCACCCTTATTGTGACAACTTTGGCCGAACTGAGCTATTAGACACCAGCCTCAAAACAAGTCTGAATATAAAACTTTCACAAACATCTTTAAAAGTAACAATAACTTAATAAACACCTAAATACAATTTAGCAATTTAATTAGCACCTACTACAGCTAAGACGTGCCTGGTCACCAAGAGTCACAGTCATCATTGGCTTATATGACTGTACTCGACACTATACAAGGCATAAATTATTTTCTTGCAGGTTCCTGTGATCATTTGGCACGTCCGTGTGTACAGTACAAATAAACTGCACATAATAACCCAAGTGAAGCGATATTGTCTCAGATGTGGCATGACTCCACGTGGAATCATAACTCTCTTCTCGATCCTTTACAATCAGGTTTCCACACTTTACACTCCACAGAAACTGCTCTCGCTAAAGTCTCTAGTGATCTCCTCTCTGCTTAATCTCAGTGCAACTACTCGTTGTTGCTTCTTCTGGATCTCTCTGCAGCGTTTGACACTGCTGATCACCATCTTCTCCTTATCATGCTCAGTGCCATTGGCCTCCAGGACACCTCTCTCTTGGTTCTCATCCTACCTCTCTGACCTCTCATTAAATGTCTGACTTACAGATTTTACTTCCTCTCTTATTCTTCTTGCTGTCAGGGTTTCTCAGGAATTGGTTCTAGATCCTCTCCTCTTCTTGTTGGGGTTCCTCAGAGATCAGGCCTAACTCCTCATCTCTTCTTGTTGGAGTTCTTCAGAGATCAGTCCTAGCTCCTCACCTCTTGCTGTTGAGGTTCCTCAGGGATCAGTTCTTGGTCCTCTCCTCTTTCAACTCTACACTGCCCCAATTGGAGAAACCATCAGCAGACTTGACATCCAGCACCATCTCTACATTAATGACGCTCAATTATACACTTCTTGCTGAGACATCCCTCCAGCCCTGCTACAAAACACCATTGACTGTATGTCCACGGTCTCTTACATCATGCCCTCTCTCTATATGTATTAAATGGAATCTCATTAAAACTGAACTTCTTGTCTTCCTGTCATCTATTATCTGACCCCACCCTTCTATTTCTGTCTCAGTGTGTGGCACCATCATAACAACTAAGCAGCAGGCCCGCTGTCTGGGGGTTATACTAGATTCTGATCTGTCCTTCACCCCATATATCCAATCCCTTGCCCGCTCCTGCCACCTGCACCTCAAGAACATCTCCAGAATCCATCCTTTTCTCAATGTGGAAACAACTCAAACTCTCATTGTGGCCCTTATTCTTTCTCATCTTGACTACTGTAAATCCTTGCTTATCGGTCTCCCTATCTGTAAACTCTCTCCTCTCCAATCTGTCCTGAATGCAGCAGCCAGGCTGGTCTTTCTCTCCAGCCGCTATACTGACGCCTCTACCCTGTGTCAGTCACTGCACTGGTTGCTGTGGGGACAGTATCGAAAAGGATCAGGATAGAAACAAGTGTTAGTCTTTGCAAAATATTTTTACTGTATGAGATCTTCATATGTTACGTTTCAAACATAAGCGAGATACACGCATCATAACATTGTTGCAAGGGCTGTTTAGACAAGAGAGAGCGCAATACCATACAATAGAGACTATAGCCAACCCTAATCACAGTCCCTTAGAGCGAAACAATTTCTGATCTCGTTCGGGCGGGTGGTATGGCATACTCACGGTATGCTGCTCAATGTGGAAAGTGCTTTCAGCAGAGCCGCTTATCCTCCTTCTGGATCTCTCGATCTCTCCAGGGGCTACACTCGTACTCTCAGCAAACAGAAACGATAGGCTCTGCGCCTGTGCGATGTTTCGGGGACCACCCCCTTTGTCAAGCTCGCCTGCAATAGGTAGGGGCAGGGCTAAATACCTGTCATCTCGCTCTCATTAACACTTATGTGTCTGACTGCTATTGACATTGTTTCTGCCTAATTTTTTCTACTTAGTGTTTAGGACTAAACAAGCTATAGCTTATATTCTGTGTGCCCTATTGCAACTAATCCTGCAGAAAGGCATGACTAAAAGAATCACCATATTATAGGAAAGCGCTCCATCTACATTCTTCATTTAGTCCCATTGGACTAAGCGCTTCCAGCCTAATAATCCAATATACTCTCTCTGAAGTAGACGTCTCTTGATATTGGTATGCTCATTTGACTCGATATGTTCAATGACCTGCCATCTGAGGTCACTTACATTATGACCAAAATCAAAAAAATGTTTGGCGATGGTTGTTTCGCCATATTGTTTTTTTGTTGTTGTTGTGTCTTCTTGTATGCCTTGTGCCATTTTCGTATGATACAGACGAATTTGTGACTTGTGTTCATTCACTCTTATTCGTACTTGTCTAGAGGTTTGCCCGACATAGATTTTACCACATGGGCACTTTAATAAATAGATAACGTTAGTTGTATTAGCTATGTTAACGGCTTAATGCGACGTTCGCCCCGAATTACGCCGTTGGAGGGGGGGGGCGGGAGTGCAGGGCCGGCACTTCGTGCCCCATAGCAGTCATGCTACGGCGGTTACGCCTAGAGAGTGACAGGTGAATTATTCCCCGCCGCGGATTCGCGGGGGAGGAGACGTAATCCATAGTTCCTATGAGAACTGTGATTACGTAATGATGGGCGTTCGGCAGTAATTGCGCACTTCGGCCGTATACGGACCGAAATAGGCTTTTAAGCATGTGACAGGCCTTACAGGTAATATAGCTATAGTATAGATATCCCTTAGTAGGAGTACATTGTATCCTGTATGATGCAGAGCAATTTGGCATTAAGCAAGAAATGTCCCTTCTTTTTGTAGATAACTCCGATGTTCTAGTAGCTCTAAGATCAGAATGTACTACCAAATTTTTAATCGTCTGACCTTTATGATTGGAATGGGGTTGTCTTTAAATGCGATCTTCTATTGGGATCGCTTTGTAGAATATTCCAAGCTTTATTAATGGTATTTCTAATTAGTTTAGCATGATCATCATACACTGATAAGAACATTATTCTATTATTATTTAATTTTCTTGGTTTACTCATTGAGGCTTCCTCTCTCGTTTTCTTGGAGACTTCATTTGTTGTTTTTATTAGCTCCTTCCTAGGATACCCCTTGTCGGCAAAATTATTTATCATTTGTTGTTTATTTTTATGATACTCGCTATCTGTACTACAGATGCGCCTTAGCCTCATGAACTGTCCTTTCGGAATTGCATTTGTTACACTAGGAGCATGAAAGCTATCATAGTGTAACATATTGTTTCTATCCATTTCCTTTTTATATAAAGTAGCTTCTAATTTTTTACATCTAAAAAATTTATATTTGACTTACTACTAGTTAAAGTAAATTCTAGTAGGGGATGAATCTTATTGATGGAAGAAACAAAATGTGTTAGTTGTTCCGTACTTCCCCGCCACACGACAAAAATATCATCCACGTATCTTGACCAATGTCCAATATGTTGGGCAAAAGGTCCGTGGATGATATACTGACTTTCAACATGTTCAACATATATATTTGCAAAACACGGGGCAATCGGAGACCCCATCGATGTGCCTTGTTTCTGTATATAGAACTCCATGCCAAAGCGGAAGTAATTATGATACAGTAGAATTTCAAGCAATGCCATCAATAGTTCAATCTTCCTATTGGTAAGATTATGATAATTTTTTAGATGTTCTCTAACTAACTTTATACCCTCTTGTGTAGGGATATTAGTATACAAGCTATTAATATCCAAGGTGCACAGTATGGTATCTTCGGTCACCTCAATCTGTTGTATCTGCCTAAGGAATTCGTTGGTATCCTTAAGGCATCTAGGTAGGTTTCTCACTATGGGCTGTAGAAATTCGTCAATGTAAGTGGCAACTGGCTGAAAAACTGACCCGATTCCGGAGACAATCGGTCGTCCCGGGGGGTCTTGCAAGGTTTTATGAATTTTGGGCACTAAGTACAAAATGGGGGCGCGAGGATGATCTACTGTTAAAAGTTTATTGGTGGCATTATCTATCACTCCTAACTCTTCTGCTTCCTTCAACACCTGGTCAATCATATTTTTAATTTTTAAGGTGGGATCTGTCTGAGCCAGTTGGTATACAGTCTGATCATTGAGTTGTTTTTTAGCTTCGCTAAGATATGCATCCTTGTCGAGAACGACCACCGCACCTCCCTTATCGGCAGGTCTTATAATAATTTGATCATCTTTTTGCAATTCATTAAGGGCTGTGCGTTGGTCACTCGTAAGGTTATGGGACCGCTTAGTTCTATTGGGCAATATTTCCCATTTTTCTTTGACCTCTTTTTTGACAAACTGTTCAAAGATATCGAGGGTGGGACTGCTAATTATAGGATCATAAGTACTCTTTTTATACAATTTGTTATTTCTACTGGCAGTGCCAACCTCTTTATCCTTGAACATCATACGTAATCTTATTTTTCTACAGAACAGATAAAAGTCCTTTTCAAAATCAAATATGTCCATATTCTTCTTAGGACTGAAATTAAGTCCTTTGTTCAGACCTGGGTCAGCGTCTTTAGACAATATTTTCGATGATAAGTTGACAACCAAATTATTTACTTTTTCTTTGTTGCGGCTTTCTTCGTTGCGTTTTTTCTGGTGCCTAAAGATTCCTCTGATGTTTCGCTGTTGGCGCTGTCCATCTTTTTCTTCTCCTTTAAAAAAGGTTGATTTTGCCTTGGTCTGAGTGTCATGCGGTTACTGTCAGATGATTCTGCTTCTGTAGAAGTATTGTCATTCTGCTTGCGCCTAGCCCAATTTGGTTTGTAGTTTTTGCGCTCTTTTGCCCATGTATATACTTTATCCTGCGCGTAATCCCGCGTATCCCTTTCAAATTTGTGTAATTTCACAGACATCATTTGCTCCTTTGTTTTTTGAATATTGGAGTTGAGTTCTTCCTGTATTTTTTCATACAATTCTTTCTGTGTACTTTTTAACTCTTGCTGGATTTTAATAATATCATCCTTAAGTTTAGATAGCACCTGTTGTATATGTTGCACCGTGAGCAGCATTAGATCAAGAGAATATCTATTGCTAATTGCATACCATTTCTGAATATATTCGCTGTCATCCATTAGCAATATGAGTAGTAGGGGGCTTCGGAGGCCCCTTGGTATGCGCTGGACTTTCACGTATTCAGTCAGGCCTTAAGTGTGAAGACTTTGGCTGAACTGCTGTTGAACCAAACAGAGAGCTATTGAGCGTCACCAGTCTTAGGCTCGGTTCACATCTGCATTAACATTCTTGGTACCCTCTTGGATCTACATAATTTTACTCCTTATTTTTTTATAGACTTTTGTCACTTTCACAATTTGTGCTCCATACATCTATTGCTTTTTTCCTTACATTACGTACATGGTAAGTTGTCTTTTGACTGCCATTTTAACACACTTTTTCTCTTTCTTATCTCCTTCCTGCTTATTTGCTAACCACTATCACTATACATATCTGGATTGCCTCCTTTTGCATGTACGTTCTTTAAACCTTTTTTCCCCCTTCCCCCCTTTCTCTCATTTTCCTTTTCCCTTTTTTCCTCTTTCTGGTCGCTCTACTCACCATTACACTTTGTGTGTTTTTTCCTTACTCCCATACCTGCTTTTTTATTCTCTCCTATCTTTCTTTATCTAGTTGCTTAGTTTCTCTATATTTAATTATTACTGCTTTGGCATAATTACTTGTCCACATTGTATCTCCATGGTTTTGATGTGCTTGTTTTCTTTCAGTGATCTGGCTGTTAAAGGCTGTGGAATCAGTCGAAACGTTCCTTAAAGGGGTTTTGCCACAATCTCATTTCATACCTTCTGCATCCAGCTCTTCAGCTCTGTGTGCTCAGAAGGGGCGTGTGTGATTTATTTGAATTGCATATCAAGTGACCTAACAGGTTGACATCACCAGGACTTTCCTCTCTTTAGTCAAAGAAAGGTCTGTTTATGTGTATAGAGCAGTGAATAGCTCAGAGGTAAAACTTTTGCCTCCAGGCACAAGGGTCCCCGGTTCAAATCCCTGCAGGAACCAAACCTGTGGATTTTTTTTCTCTTGATCAATGTACATACCTGATTGAGGTTTCTTTTTTTGTTTTATTTGCACTGTTTGACTAATTACTAAGGAGTACAAATGACAGGAGTAGAATGACAGCACCTGGGGTTTGAACACTCAGTAACTGCCTGACAGGAGAGGTGATGTCTGAGCATGTGCGACCAGGAGTGAGTAGCTCTCAGCCCTGGTCGTATCCCCTGGAGACAAGCTGTAAACAATGGATTTCTAAAGGAGCGGCTAAGACAAAAACGGTCCAGAATTTTTAATAATGATGAATGGTGAAAATGTTTATTATTTAATTTACAAACTTCCCACGTCAATTTTACTTCGTGGCAAAACCCCTTTAATGAGCACCATTTCCTTGAGCCATAAACCATATGATTTACTTGAGCCAAAAACCATATGATTTGTTTGTATATATCTAATGTATGATCACTTAGGCATGTATGGAACCATTTGCTCTGTAACTTAAGGTTGTAAGAATATCTTATCGATCACATAAAGAAATCTTCACTAATTATTGCATACATCTACGAGTGCTGTGGAATTATTTATCTGTAGACATCTGCATTGGGTTATCCGGTATGAACAGAAGCAACCGACACCCTCCTAAAGACGAAAATGAACTGATGCAAACTGTCAAAGTATTTATTTGATGGATCCTTTAACTGGATCCATGGGAAAAAAATATATACTTTATATCCATTTGCCTCTTTTAAAACTGATCCTTTTTTTTAGCCCCATAAAAGGATGGAATTCCACATGTACAGAACACGAAACGGTTCCATCAAATGGGTGTAAAAACAGATTCAAAGGGATAGCCATCCCATTCGTTCCCAATTACTTTAATGAAAAAAAAAACAAAAAAAAAGGAAGCATCCTTTCTGTAAGATTCTCACTTTTATAACGTCTAGGCTATTTTTCAGCAGAAAAAATAGAGCCATACTGATGTAAACTGAGGGGAGAGGGGCATGTGTGAAAACGGTCACAGTCTACGACTTTCCTTGTTGGCCATAGCAATCACAGCTCAAGGCTACCAATCCAATCACCTAGCAACGAATCAAAACCCATAGTGACCAATCAGAGCCCATAGCCACTAATCAGAGCCCATAGTGACCAATCAGAACCCATAGCAACCAATCAGAGCCCATAGCAACCAATCTGAGCTCCCCCTTCATTTGATATAATGCGCTGAAAAATTGAAAGAGGACCTCAGATTGGTTGCTATGGGCTCTGTTTGGTGGCTATGGACTCTGATTGGTCACTATGGGCTCTGATTGGTTGCTATGAGCTCTGATTGGTGGCTATGGGCTCTGATTGGTTGGTATGCGATCTGATTGGTTGCTTTGAACTTTGATTGGTTGCTATGAGCTCCAATTAGTTGCTTTGACCTCTGATTGGTTGCTATGAGCTTTGATTGGTTTCTATGACCTCTGATAGGTTGTTTTGAGTTCTGACTGGTTGCTATGGGCTTTGATTGGTTGCTATGGGCACTGATTAGTTGCTTTGAGCTCTGATTGGTTGCTATGGGCTCTGATTGGTTTCTATAATCTCTGATTGGATGCTATGAGCTTTGATTGTCTTAGACCTCTACAGTTTTCATACACGTGGCCCTGAGAGTTTAAAAACTCCAGAGAAATGAATGGGCATCCATTTATTTTTTTTTTTTTTTCCCCGAATGGAGCAGAATAACGGAAAGCCCAATGCTAATGTGAACCAGGTCTAGGTACATGTGAAAATATAAAAAAAAACTTTTATACAATTTTTTAAAAGTAACAATAACTTAATAAACACTTACAGTAAGTACAATGTATCAATTTAATAATCACATACTGCAGCTAAGATGTGCCTGGTCACCAAGAGTCACATTTATCACTGACTATATTACTGTACTGGACACTATACAAGGCATAAATGTTTTCCTTGCAGGTTCCTTGTAAGCATTTGGCACGTCCGTGTGTACAGTAAAAATAAACTGTATATAATAACCCAAAAGAAGCGATATTGTCTCAAACGTGGTGTGACTCCAGGTGGAACAACATCCCACAGATATTCTAATTGAATTTACACATTCCATTACCTTTATACCGGAGTAGCAATAAATAACATTAAATTAATGCTAGAAATAATAAGATGTGTTCAGTTCGGCCCCTTATTATAGTTTCCTAGTGTTGAGAGAGCAGTAAAAAGTTCTAGTTTGTTTAGAACCTCGAACTTTTGTGAATTTGGTTCGAAGTTCTATTCGAGCTTGAAGTTCGAACCCCATTAAAGTCAATGGGAGAAGATGTTCGGGTTAATTTTTATGCCTATACAGGTGAGGAGAAGCTGGAATTACCATCCATAACAGTAAACTGGAGACGTGGAACAACTTAGTGAAGAAAATTTGGCTCTAAGAGTCAGAGAAAAAAATTGAGAGGCTAAAATACTTTATTCCTTTCAATGGCTAATGGAAAAGATGAGGACAGCTTGCAAGCAGGGGCGTAGCTATAAGAGGTGCAGCGGTAGCAACTACTACAGGGCCCTGCATCCTAAGGGGGCCCAAAAGCCCCTTTGACACAAAAGAGATTTGGAGACGGTGTTATACAATTACTGAACCCGAAAACTGCAAAAACTTAACTTTTGGCCACTGAGTATGATTTAGCAAATCCAAGCACTCTGCATAATATATATCCATGTATATGAGAGTTAGGCTTTATGTGAGCCTGCAAATGTCGCCAAATAACAGCTTCTGGGTGTGGGAAAGATGCAGCCAGCAATACCAAACTCCCTAACTATTGCTGTCTATGGAGAGGTAAATGCTATCTAACTAAGAGCAGTCTGTACAGTACAGAGAGTGAGCTGAAAATGGCGTTCACAAGACAATACAGTGAAATATATATAACATGTTCATGTGATTTTATCAGCCATTGAGAGCTCTACACCTCAGCGATGACGTTTTTGACACTTCCCTTTGCTCTGCACTGATTGGATGGCCACCAAAAGAGCAGAAAGGTTATTGGATGGCCACCAAAAGTGCAGAAAGGTGATTGGATGGCCACCAAAAGTGCAGAAAGGTGATTGGATGACCACCAATAGTGCATAAAGTTGATTGGATGACCGCCAAAAGAGCAGAAAGGTGATTATATGTCCGTCAAAAGTGCAGGAAGGTGATTGGATGGCCACCAAAAGTGGAGACAGGTGATTGGATGGCGCCAAAAGTGTAGAAAGGTGACTGGATGGTTGCCATAAGTGCAGAAAGGTGATTGGATGGCGCCAAAAGTGCAGAAAGCCGCTGAAAATGAAACTGAAAATGGCGCGTCAAACTAGAACGTAACTCGAACAAACAGTAAGGTGTTCGGTTCGGTTCAAGTTCTAAAAATTTGAGAAGTTCAACTAGAATTTAACTTTTCTAGAACAGTTCGATCAAAACTATAGTTAGCACTTGTGAGAATTTTTTTTACAATTTTTTCACTATGTTCTTTACCCTGAACCTAGTTCTTATCCTCACCTGAATCATAAATTTAAGTTAAGATTATGGATTTTTAGGGCCACATGTATGAAAACTGTCTAGGTCTAAAATTCACTTTGTTGCCTATAGAAACCAATCAGAGTGCCCCTTTCATCTCATATAGTGCTCTGGAAAAATGAAAGGGGTGCTCTGATTGGTTGCCTATGGGCAACAAAGTGAATTTTGGACCTGGACAGTTTTCATACATATGGCCCTTAATGTTTCTTCTGGTTCAGCACCACCTTAGGGTACCCAACAGTGATTTAGGACCAGAAGTGTCATTTGGCGTGACGTCAGAGCATGAGCGCTACAAGACCAGGGACAACGGGCTCCGGAGGTGACAGGAGCTAATAAGTTCAACCATTTACAATAGTTTTAAATCAGAAACCCTTACCACAATTAAGGACTACGGTTACAATGGAGTTTTTGCTGATTTTTAACAAAACTTGATATGGGACAACTGAAACTGGAGGCCTCAAATATGGATCAAATTAGACTTTTTGGTCCTCACACCAGGACTATCTTTCCCAAAACGCGTTGGTGGTATGCTTGCTATACTGTATGGTATCCTATCGGGATTTTTAATTATTTGAAATAAAGACTGCAAGTTTTTTTTATTATATGGCAATAATGAAGAGTTTTTGGATTATTTGTATTACGTTTTCTACTGGATAAATTCGACTTTTATCCAATTCTGAAGTGCAACCCATATTGTGACAACTTTGGCCGAACTGAGAGCTATTTGAGCAGCAACGGTCTCAATACAAGTCCGAATATAAAAACTTTCATGAACATTTTTAACAGTAACAATAACTTAATAAACTAAGAAATACAATGTAGCAATTTAATTAGTAGCTAAGATGTGCCTGGTCATCAAGAGTCACATTTATCACTGGCTTATGTGACTGTACTCGACACTATACAAGGCATTAACGATTTCCTTGCAGGTTCCATGCAAGCATTTGGCACGTCCGTGTGTACAGTACAAATAAACTGCACATAATAACCCAAATGAAGCGATATTGTCTCAAACGTGGCGTGACTCCAGGTGGAACAACATCCCACAGATATTCTAATTGAATTAATATATTCCATTACCTTTCTACCGGAGTAGCAATAAATAACATTCAATGAATGCTAGAAATAATAAGACGTGTTCAGTTGAGCCCCTTATTATACTTTCCCTTAGATCTCATGAGCATTTTCTCGAGTTGCCTTAATCTCATCGTAGACAGTAATTATTCTATTAGTTTGCCGGCATTATAAAATCCAATTTCACTGAAAAACCTAACGTATGAAGCCGCCGCACATTACATCATAAATCACTTTGATTTTTTTTTTTTGCTGTAAATTTGCGCTCTGTAATCCTGAATCAATATTTACCACTAAATTGATTACTTTCGTGATCCCTTATTGTAAATGGCAATACATATTCTGACACGTTTATTAGCAGATATCATATCGCGCAGATTAAGTGCAGTCTGGGATAAAATGACTGCGCTCGCGGGGTCGTGGCGGGAGATCCGTGCTCCTATTCACAAACAGAAATGTAATTATCACATTAATATTTAGCTGCTAATTTTAGCCGGTAGATTCATCTCTATTACATGTTCTAATTTGAAAGCTGTAAACTCAATTTGCTGTGATGTAGGATACCTATGTACTTGTTGGCTTGTTAATGGAGACACGAAAATTATTATCTCAGGAAATTAGCAGAATTACTTTCTATGGAATTAGATTCTACTTTTCAAAAATCACATTTTTTTCTGAGCATTGATTTGGATTTGAAGTAAGGGCAACATGTATGAAACGGTTTTGGTCTAAAGCTCACTTTTTTCCCCATAGATTTCCATGGGGAAAAAAAGTGAGTTTTAGACCAAAATTGTTTCATACACGTTGCCCTCTAATTTAACACAATTTACAGGCTCAGCATTTTATGGACCACACAGGGCTTCATGTTTCTGGTTTTGATTCCATAATCCTTTGTAACTAGTGTTGATCGAACTGTTCTAGAAAAGTTAAGTTCTAGTAGAACTTCTCGAATTTTTAGAACTCGAACTGAACCGAACATTTTACTGTTCGTTCGAGTAAAGTTCTAGTTCTAGTTCGACACAACATTTTCAGTTACGTTTTTCAGTGCCTTTCTGCACTTTTGGTGGCCATCCAATCACCTTTCTGCACTTTTGGCGCCATCCAATCACCTTTCTGCACTTTTGGTGGCCATCCAATCACCTTTCTACACCTCTGGTGGCCATCCAATCACCTTTCTGCACTTTTGCCGGCCATCCAATCACATTTCTACACTTTTGGCAGCAATCCAATCACCTTTCTGCACCTTTGGTGACCATCCAATCACCTTTCTACACTTTTGGAGCCATCCAGTCACCTTTCTGCACTTTTGGTGGCCATCCAATCACCATTCTGCACTTTTGGCAGCCATACAATCACCTTTATACACTTTTGACGCCATCCAATCACCTTTCTGCACTTTTTGTGGCCATCCAATCACCGTTCTGCACTTTTGGCAGCCGTCCAATCACCTTTCTGCACTTTTGGCGCCATCCAATCACCTTTCTGTACCTTTGGTGGCCATCCAATCACCGTTCTGCACTTTTGGCATCATCCAATCAGTGCAGAGCACAAGGAAGTGTCAAAAACATCATTGCTTATGTGTTGGTCTCGCAGTTGCTGCTAAAATCACAATTATCGTGTTATATATTTTTTACTGTATTGCCTTGTGAATGCCATTTTTATCTCTCTCTTCGTCTCTTAGTGCCATATTTTCCGAACTAAGTTGTTTCTGGTATCCAATGTACTGTTACTTATGGTAATTCCAGCTTCTCCTCACCTGTAAAAGTATACAAATTAACCAGAACATCTTCTCCCATTGATTTTAATGGTGTTCGAGTTTGAGTTCTAATTCGAATAGAACCTCGAACCGAACACATTCGAGTTCGAGGTTCTAATTGAACTGGAACTTTTTACTGCTTGCTCATCTCTAAACACTAGTAATTAATAATTTCATCAGAATCACAATAAAAATGGGGAAATAACAGACACATTAAAAAAGGCAATGGTTAGGACAGTCAAGTTATGTATAGAAATGTGGTGAAACAAACGCAAATAACCTACTCATTAAATATTAGCATGATAATGAGGAGACCTTGTAAGCAGAGGCATAGCTATAGGAGGTGAAGCAGTAGCAGCTGCTACAGGGCCCTGCAATACCAAACTCTCTAGCTATTGCTGTCTCTGGAGAGGAAAATGCTATCTAACTAAGCGTAGTCTGTACAGTACAGAGAGTGAGCTGAAAATGGCGTTCACAAGGCAATGCAGTGAAATATATATAACATGGTCACGTGATTTTAGCAGCCAATGAGAGCCCAACACCTCAGTGATGACATTTTTGACACTTCTCTGTGCTCTTCACTGATTGGACGGCCACCAAAAGTGCAGAAAGGTGATTGGATGGCGCCAAAAGTGCAGAAAGATGATTGGATGACCACCAAAAGTGCAGGAAAGTGATTGGATGGCCACCAAAAGTGCATAAAGGTGATTGGATGGCCACCAAAAGTGGAGAAAGCCACTGAAAATGAAACTGAAAATGGTGTGTCGAAGTAGAACTAGAACTTTACTCGAACGAACAGTAAAATGTTCGTTTCGGTTCGAGTTCTGAAAATTCGAGAAGTTCGGCTAGAACTTAACTTTTTTAGAGCAACTCGATCAACACTACTAGTGTTCTATTTATTTTTTAATAAAATATATTTTAAGGTTACTTTTGTGGTGTACTGTTAATTATTTGCTAAAAACTGTGATTTTGTGATACCCTGTCAGGAGTTGTTTATGCTATATTTGACTACAGTGGAGACACGTATGAAGGAAGGCACTTCAAAGTAAATTGTCAAGTCTCTTTTTCAGTGTATAACGCGCCTGAATGTATGAAAGTGTTTTTTGTGCGATTACAAATGGTGTGTAAAGTTCCCACCCCTCGCCTGTGTGTTTGGCTCATTACGGAACTTAGGCGCATGAGTAATGTCCCAAACATGTATAAAGGCTACAGATAGGCTGGAAATAAAAGTCATAAAGGCATGTATGATAGAAACTAATTGGACTGATCCTGCTTGGTGAACCACGATCCCAGCAATACCTGTGCTCTCGGCTCTGTGCTGTAGGTAGAATAAAGCCTGCAGAGAGCAAAAACACTTTCAAATTTAATGTAGTAAAAATTTAAATATAAAATCTGGACAACTTCATTAGTGTTATTTAATTTTAAATTATTTTAGATTCTATTAAATTAAATCCATTATAATTTTTGCGAATATTTATTTTGTATAATTTTATATGATAACTTTTTTTATAATTTGAATATGTATTTCTATAGTTTGATCATTATCACAAGTTACTTTTTATTATTTACTGTGAAGTTGAGAAATTGGACATTTTTGCCCCTTACACAACCAGCTCACTCGTCTCAGGCAGATCACATTGAATAGTCGCTGTCCAGCATATTGCCTGTTTTGCTGACCACATTCTATATGTGTCTAATATTAGAGTGTGTGCGACGCCCCAGAACACCCCCGAACGCCCCCTCATTAAAATGCAGTTAGACAATGCCATCACTCAAGTCATTAGACATGTGTCCGCTCACTTAGGTGCATTTTATGCCAGAAAAGGGTGGAAAACCCAATCATACAGGTCTCCCATAGAGTTAAAACTGCAGATAACGATATTCTAAAAAAAAAAAAAAAAAACTGATCAGTGAAATACTAAAGTTCTGCTTAGGTAAAAAAAAATGATGCTCATGGAGAGACATTCGCTTCAGAGTGGGCTTATTAACAGTTGGGTGAACACAGCACGTCGTCTCGTCCATGCCCTCTTCAAAAATAATTATAGTCCTCGTCTCTGAGAGCTGTCATCGATAGATAACCTACTAACAAATATAAACTAATAGCTTATGGGCTCTCTGCTTGAATGACAAATCTCCCTTTTCAGGAAGAGCCAGGGAGAAACCGGTAGAGATCTGCAAAAATGTACAACTTATTTCTCCAACATTAGTATAAATATGGGCACCTGCCATACAGCTGAGGCTCTACAATGTCGATGGGCAGACCAGACAACTACAATAGTGAGCACTGTATATTAGAAGACCTTTATCTGCATGTAAAGTTAGCTTAAAGGGGTTGCCTCAGCATAGTGTTTACCCAGCCACAAGCAGCTTCAGACTCACACTTCCTGTTCAGGTCATGGGATGGTCTACAATAGTAATTGACATACTGCCTCTGCTATTCCTAACTGATCCTTTTACAGTGACATGAGTGCAAGAGGTTTCTAAACTGTAGCGCATCGGGCTATGGAGCTCTTAAAGGTTCAAGCTTGGCAGTAAGTAATGGATACAAGCAAATTCAATGAAAGTAATGGATAGCTCACTTCATACTCCCTCTCCACTTTTGTCCGTGCACGATCCTGGATGCTATCCGTCCACTTCAAATGCAAACAATTTGTGTGGATCAGCACTTGGACATGAAGAATCAGATGCAGTCGGATCTTCTTAAAACGTTAATACATATCTTTTATTGAAACCATCTTTAAAATAACCAGCATAATTCGCTGAACATGAAGACAGGAGACCACGATATGGGCTAAACGGTAGATGAATGTGACCGACGCGTTTCAGGTCACATGACCCTTACTCATGGTGACGTCATCCTTACTAGATCACATTTAAATAGACCAGTCAATTGACAGGCATAATTAAAACCCATTGATGGAACTGCCTCAACTTGAACCTATATATCATGGAAAATGGTTCCTATGTTAAAACCAACTATTAATCCCAAATGTTACCAACTAATAATGGTATTGGATGTCCTGACGTACATTCATACCTTTGGGGATACGTGTACCTAAATGAATGGATACAAGCTCCTGTCTTTCAAGATAAGGAACACAGCAGAGAGTGGATGATCATCCCAAACATTGCTATAGAATGTAAGAGCAGAGAGAGCTGGTCATAGCTACGGAAGCTTGTGTGCAAAAGCACAAGATAAGATTTGATCTTCATCCTTCCCAATGAAGAAAAGCTAATTCAGTACAGCATTGTATTTGGTAACAATCTTAATTTACTTTTGCTACAAAGCTTAAAAATAGAAGAAGACAACCCCTTCAAATGCAACCGACATATTGCAAAAACAAGTCACTTAGCAATATGTGTCCATTAACAGTGTCCTATCTATTCCCAGATATCCCCTCTTGTATGGGCTGCATCAGCTCCTCAGGTCACTATAGCTACAGACCTGTTCAATATCTCATGATAGATTGCCAGCACTAATTGCTATAGCTACAGAAATGGTGTTCTCAGCAGCTTCTCACTGCAGACCAATAGAAACCAGTAAAGCCAGTAAACAAGCCCTTAAGTAGTGTATGTACAGTGACTGCACCAGCAGAATAGTGAGTGCAGCTCTGGAGGATAATACAGGATGTAACTCAGGATCAGTACAGGATAAGTACTGTATGTACACAGTGACTGCACCAGCAGAATAGTGAGTGCAGCTCTGGGGGACAATACAGGATGTAATTCAGGATCAGTACAGGATAAGTAATGTATGTACAGATACTGCACCAGCAGAATGGTGAGCGCAGCTCTTGATAATAATACAGGATGTAACTCGGGATCAGTACAGGATAATTAATGGTTGTACAGTGACTGCACCAGCAGAATGGTGAGCGCAGCTCTGCAACATAATACAGGATGTAACTCAGGATCAGTACAGGATAAGTAATGTATGTACAGTGACTGCACCAGCAGAATAGTGAGTGCAGCTCTGGAACATAATACAGGATGTAACTCAGGGTCAGTACAGGATAAGTAATGTATGTACAGTGACTGCACCAGCAGAATAGTGAGCGCAGCTCTGGAGGATAATACAGGATGTAACTCAGGATCAGTACAGGATAAGTAATGTATGTACACAGTGACTGCACCAGCCAAATAGTGAGCTCAGCTCTGAAGGATAATACAGGATGTAACTCAGGATCAGTACAAGATAAGTAATGTATGTACACAGAGACTGCACCAGCCAAATAGTGAGCACAGCTCTGGAGGATAATACAGGATGTAACTCAGGATCAGTACAGGATAAGTAATGTATGTACAGTGACTGCACCAGCAGAATAGTGAGCAGAGCTCTGGAGTATAATACAGGATGTAACTCAGGATCAGCACAGTATAAGTAATGTATGTACACAGTGACTGCACCAGCCGAATAGTGAGCGCAGCTCTGGAGGATAATACAGGATGTAACTCAGGATCAGTACAGGATAAGTAATGTATGTTCAGTGACTGCACCAGCCGAATAGTGAGCGCAGCTCTGGAGGATAATACAGGATGTAACTCAGGATCAGTACAGGATAAGTAATGTATGTTCAGTGACTGCACCAGCAGAATAGTGAGCGTAGCTCTGGAGGATAATACAGGATGTAACTCAGGATCAGCACAGGATAAGTAATGTAATGTATGTAAACAGTAAGTGCAGTTCTGAAGCACATTAAGGCTGCTAATTTTGAGATATTTGTAAAGTGAGTTTCTATACATACAAGAGTAATGTCAGCATTGTGTCCAGATGGATATATCCACTCTTGGTAATAGCTATACCTGCTGTAAAATTTAAATTATAAGTATATTTCTCAACGAATATTCTGATTTTTTACTTTATTTTCATTTTATTTGATAATTAAGGCACAGAAACATTTTAAGAGGAAAATAATTATATATTTTTTTTACATATTCAACATCACATTCTCAAATAAAAACATAATGACATCAAAATAATCTTCCAATAATGTAGAGCATTTAACCATCTGTGATTTAATTTCTTATCACCCCAAAGAATGATGAAAGGAGCGGCGCTTTGGTTAAATTGAATGGATTTGAGCTCATTTAACAGATCTTTGTCATATAAACTGTTATCAATTATTTTTAATGATTCTTATTACATCAGTTTATTATGTGAGTGGATGAAATTGTTGATTGCTAATTTCCATTTTCTTCCCTCTCACATATTTATTCCCATGAGCTCAGCTGTCTGTTTGCTTCTGTGGCTTATGCTTTTTTTTTTTTTCCTTTTTGACTGTCATTTAAAGGCAAGAGTTTGAAAAAGGATGTAAAAAAGCTGCTCCAGCCTTAATTTTTCTTCTTCTTATATAAGGTTGGAAATCAACACAGTTCAATCTTTGCACCTTGAAAATTCAATTTGTTCCAGTTTAAAGAATTAACATTTGTCTTGGACTGTTTTCACATTTGCTGTTTTTTGATAGATTTTCTCTACAGTTTTAACAGCAACGAAAATTACTGCAAAAACCATGGAAAATTTTTATTAAAATTTTCATGTTGTGATTACAGCTTTAGTAGTCGTTATAACTTTGGTCTTAATTAACTACTTATATGTTCCTTAGAAGCCATTGACACGAAAAGTTTTCCACATTCAGGATAGATTCCCTTTGAGGGTTTTTATTTGTATTTTGGTGCATAAAATGCAAATTTTACGCAGCAAAATATGCATCACAAATGGCCCTAAAATGTCCAATGCAAATACATACCACGGTTCATATTGTAAAGTGCAGCGCATATGTTTTTCGACTAAGATTCTCCAATCAATGCTGTATAAATAAACATAAAGGCGCTTACATCACTTTTTCTACGTGTATTTAGCATGGAAAAAAAACTTTGGAAGGTAAGATACATAGTAGCCCAATGAATATGGCTAATTGGGATCCTAAAAACACAACTAGCTCAATGGCTGGACTAAAGACTGAACCCAGTAGGAAGCAACACAGGCCCCTGTGCTACTTGGGAAAGATAAAACAGGTGCAGATAACTAATGAGCAAAATCTCACACACACATCCACTAGGGGAACAATTAGATTATAAAAAACTGCACATTGAAATGATACCTGTTCACAACTTATGCAGAAAAGCCCCCAGCATAAACTGGGGAATTGCCAAATGCAAAAATACCAGAAAGACAGCGTCAGACGGGGGGCCCCACCCATAAAATAGTAGATTTGTGAGACTGAAAAGCCATCATGGTGCACAACTGGTACCTGAATATTTGGCACCCTTTTGTGTAACCTTATATATATATCATGATAAAATACCCCCCCCCCCCCCCCTCCCCCCAATACATAAAGGCATAGACGGCTGTCTTATAAATATTTTTGCATTTGTGCAGTTCCTATTATTATTTGTATTTTTCCAACTGGAGGGGACGGGGTTCCCAATTCAATGTGCTTTTTTTTTTTATCATCAATTTTTCCCCTAGTGAGGGTGTGCCTCTGCTCAGAATACCTGTACCTGTTTATCTTTCCAAGTGCCAGGGGCTTGTGTTGCCTCCTATCGGGTTCAGTCTTCGGTCCAGAGCTGTAAGTATGGCCTTGCTATGTTTTTGAGTAAATAATGTCCCATTTTTCTGTAATCTGCATCCTAGAGTAAAAGTTGTTATGCATTGTGTTACACTACAGCCCTTAAGTCAAAGGGATAATTTGCCAACATTCATTCATATTGCATAGAACTGTTATATTCCACAGCGCTGTATAAAGATTGTCACTTTTTCACTTTGGTCCCTTTCCAAATTGGGGCTCACATTTTAAAATTTTTAGTTTAAACCTTCATTTTTTTTGATTTTCGAGGTTTGGGGGGATGGGCCCAAAGGACATGGAAGAAAATCACTAAATGGGGAGAAGATTAAAATTCCCTGCAGACATTGTCCTGGATGGGATTTGAACCCTGGACCCCAGCGTTGACAACAGTTGTATAGTTAGACAGTATAGTTAAAAGAAAAGACATACTTCCATCAAGTTCATCCAAGGGTGGGGAACGATGGGGATGAAGGGAGGGATAGAGGGGATTTTTTAACTTTGTTTCCCCGACTGATGAAAACTTGGATCCCATAAGGCAAGAACCAATAATCTGCAATAAATGAAGATTTCATTCCTGATCCCAGAGTTGCCATCAGAATGGATCCAGATGTTTTAAATGGCAACATAAATATTTATATTATTTAGTAGTAAGTGGCTATCAACCTTTTTGAAACCCTAAACTGTTCCTTCTTGACCAGCCCCCTAGGGGGCTGTTCCAAAAGGTCACGTTCTCTAGGTGGTGAAGGCTTTTCTACCCTGGAGATTGAATCCTTTTTTCTCCGGGCAAGGAGCACCCCTTTGTCTTTTGAGGGTTTTTACATAAAATAGCTTTTTCTTTTTTTTTGTTTGGGCCATTTATATAGTTAATTCTTTAAAACTTTCCTCATAACTAACATGCTCCATTCCTCTTATTAGTTTGGTTGCCCGTCTAAACATTGAACCACCATGCTAGCATAAGCAGCTATAATGCTGCTTAAAAAAAACACATGACCAAATTTCCCAACGTTCAGAAAAAAAAATAGGTAAAAAGGACTTACTTTCCGAGCCAATGGACATGAGGAAAGTAGAGGGTAAATTTTGAATTATTTATACCTTTTGAACTATCAATTTTGGAGACACTTTACCATTAATTGAAAGAATTTAGATGCTCTACTTGGTGGGAATATTTCTTTTAGGGGCACATTGGACACTAATATTGTGGCATTATACGTGCTGTTATTATTTTTGAGTGTACATTGTGGCAATTTTAAAGTGATGCTCCCACTTTGCACTCTGAAGGCATTTTCTATCAATATGTTATCAAACTCCTATAATTGTGGGTCCCACCTCTGGTACCTGTCCCTATCTATGGAACAGGTACATGAAAGTATCAGCTCTAAATTAAGAGCTGGACATTCTATCCTAAGGGAGTTTGAGTTTGGGCCCAGCACACCGTCCCCGACTGGGGAAACCCCCTAGTACAGAATGGGAACACAGCCCCCTCCCCTGTACTGGAAAATCTCATAAACGAATGGAAACACAGCGTTCCCTGTACGAGACCCTAGAGGAGAATTGGGGAGAACACAGGCCCCCTGTACTGGGGCTCCCAAATACAGAATGGAGAACACAGCGCTCCCCTGTACTGGAAACTCCCATAGAAAAGAATGGGGAAAACGTGCCCCCCTGTACTGGGGAAATCCCATATACAGAATGGAGAAAACAGCGTCCCCTGTACTGGGAAACCCCCTAGTACAGAATGGAGAACACAGCGCTGCCCTGTACGGGAACTCCCATAGTACAGAAGGGGAGAAAACAGCGTCCCCTGTACGGAACTCCCATATACAGAATGGAAGAAACACGCTCCCCTGTTGGAAACGCCCATAGAAAAACCCAATGAAGACACAGCGCCCCCTGTACTGGGGAACTCCCATAGAGCAAATGGAGAACACAGCCTCCCCTATACTGGGGAAACCCCCTAAACAGAATGGGGAAAACAGTGCTCCCCGTCGGAAACTCCCAAAGAACAGATTAGAGAAAAACGCTCCCCGGCTGAGAACTCCCATAGACCAGAATGGAGATTTGTACATAAGTGTGACCAGATCTTTATTCTGAGCCAAGATTTTGGGGGGGGTCATTCCCAAAATAGGTGTTCTAGAGGTGGAACAGCACCTATCAGACTTTAAGGGCATGCGCAATTAATATGCCATCAAAGTTCATGGTGGGAACATCCCTTTTTATGTCATTTAGCATTCTTTTTACAAATGAAAGCAGTGCTGACCAGTAAGCTGCCTAAATGATAGTTATAGTTTTGGCTTAGCAAAAAGTTATTTCTGTTTGGAAAAAAAACTTGGTTGGGACCATATATAGGATTGTTTGTGTAATATAATTCAATAATTTTAATTTTAAATAAACCTTTCCAACCACAGTACAGTAGGGGGGCAGTAAATACTGTACCCAAATCATTTACGGGGAGAGACGGGGCAGTCTATTGTACCACATCTTTTAGAAGGACAGGGAGGCAGTACTATCTGTACCTACATCATTTACAGGGAGAGACAGGGAGGCAGTACTATCTGTACCTACATCATTTACAGGGAGAGACAGGGAGGCAGTACTATCTGTACCTACATCATTTATAGAGAGAGACAGGGAGGCAGTACTATCTGTACCTACATCATTTACAGGGAGAGACAGGGAGGCAGTACTATCTGTACCTACATCATTACAGGAGAGACAGGGAGGCAGTACTATCTGTACCTACATCATTTACAGGGAGAGACAGGGAGGCAGTACTATCTGTACCTACATCATTTACAGGAGAGACAGGGAGGCAGTACTATCTGTACCTACATCATTTACAGGAGAGAAAGGGAGGCAGTACTATCTGTACCTACATCATTTACAGGAGAGACAGGGAGGCAGTACTATCTGTACCTACATCATTTACAGGGAGAGACAGGGAGGCAGTACTATCTGTACCTATATCATTTACAGGAGAGACAGGGAGGCAGTACTATCTGTACCTACATCATTTACAGGAGGAGACAGGGAGGCAGTACTATCTGTACCTACATCATTTACAGGGAGAGACAGGGAGGCAGTACTATCTGTACCTACATCATTTACAGGGAGAGACAGGGAGGCAGCACTATCTGTACCTACATCATTTACAGGGAGAGACAGGGAGGCAGTACTATCTGTACCTACATCATTTACAGGGAGAGACAGGGAGGCAGTACTATCTGTACCTACATCATTTACAGGAGAGACAGGGAGGCAGTACTATCTGTACCTACATCATTTACAGGGAGAGACAGGGAGGCAGTACTATCTGTACCTACATCATTTACAGGAGAGACAGGGAGGCAGTACTATCTGTACCTACGTCACTTACGGAAATTGACAGGGAGGCAGTACTATCTGAACCTACATTATTTTCAATGAGAGCCAGGGAGGCAGTACTATCTGTACCTAGATCATTTACAGGAGAGACAGGGAGGCAGTACTATCTGTACCTACATCATTTACAGGGAGAGACAGGGAGGCAGTACTATCTGTACCTTCATCATTTACAGGAGAGACAGGGAGGCAGTACTATCTGTACCTACATCATTTACAGGGAGAAACAGGGAGGCAGTACTATCTGTACCTACATCATTTACAGGAAGAGACAGGGAGGCAGTACTATCTGTACCTACATCATTTACAGGAAGAGACAGGGAGGCAGTACTTTCTGTACCTACATCATTTATAGAGAGAGACAAGGAGACAGTACTATCTGTATCTATATCTTTTACAGGGAGGCAGTACAGGGAGGCAGTACTATCTGTACCTACATCATTTACAGGAGAGACAGGGAGGCAGTACTATTTGTAGCTACATAATTTACATGAATAGACAGGGAGGCAGTACTATCTGTACCTACATCATTTACAGGAAGAGACAGGGAGGCAGTACTATCTGTACCTACATCATTTACAGGGAGAGACAGGGAGGCAGTACTATCTGTACCTACATCATTTACAGGGAGAGACAGGGAGGCAGTACTATCTGTACCTACATCATTTACAGGGAGAGACAGGGAGGCAGTACTATCTGTACCTACATCATTTACAGAGAGACATGGAGGCAGTACTATCTGTACCTACGTCATTTACATGAAGAGACTGGGAGGCAGTACTATCTGTATTTCCATCATTTACAGGAGAGACAGGGAGACAGTACTATCTGTACCTACATCATTTACAGGGAGAGACAGGGAGGCAGTACTATCTGTACCTACATAATTTACAGGGAGAGACAGGGAGGCAGTACTATCTGTACCTACATCATTTATAGGAGAGACAGGGAGGCAGTACTATCTGTACCTATATCATTTACAGGGAGAGACAGGGAGGCAGTACTATCTGTACCTACATCATTTACAGGAGAGAAAGGGAGGCAGTACTATCTGTACCTACATCATTTACAGGAGAGACAGGGAGGCAGTACTATCTGTAAATACATCATCTACAGGTAGAGACAAGGAGGTAGTACTATCTGTACCTACATCATTTACAGGGAGAGACAGGGAGGCAGTACTATCTGTACCTACATCATTTACAGGTAGAGACAGGGAGGCAGTACTATCTGTACCTACATCATTTACATGAAACAGGGAGGCAGTACTATCTGTACCTACATCATTTACAGAGAGACAGGGAGGGTGTACTATCTGTACTACATCATTCACAGGGAGAGACAGGGAGGCAGTACTATCTGTACCTACATAACTTACAGTATGAGACAGGGAGGCAAAACTATCTGTACCTACATCATTTACAGGAGAGACAGGGAGGCAACACTATCTGTACATACATCATTTACAAGAATAGACAGGGAGGCAGTACTATCTGTACCTGAACTATTTACAGAGAAATACAAGAAGGCAGTATTATCTGTATCTATTTCTCTCTGCGGGTGGCCTTTAAATTACATAGAGACCTGAACATTGGTTGTAGTCACCATTCTGTTACTGTCATGGTTCCTCTCCACCTCCCCTTCTCTCCCCAGTGATTTTACATAATAGAATTTCAAAAAAAGAAACTTTTTTCTCCAGTTTTTGGTTTAACAGTTTTGAGCATTTCCATCTTCCCTTCTCTTTTATGTATGGAGACATTTCTTTGACAGCTATTTTTCCACTGCTCAGCAGACTAACGACAATTTTTTTCAAACTTGACAAAAACTGTCAATTCCCTCATTCATCAATATCGTATCTCACAGGCGTCTGGCCATTCTCCCTCCTGTCTGGAATTTGAACATAAAGCATCTTACACTGCATTTACCCTCTTGTTCTCATTCCGAACCCAAATACATCAGGTTGACTGAACACCTCAATCAAATTATGCTTCGTCTTCATTGACTCAACATTTACAAGAAGTCAGAAAGAAGTAACCGCCACTCGGTGTCCTTAAAAAATTGCCCCCATGCTGACAACAAATCAATGTCAGTCCTTCCATCTTGTCTTTTCTTTGTTAACAAATTCATCTTTTTTTCTATTAATAATATGGGATATGCGGAAGCCGGCAGATCAAGGATACTGGGCGGCTTGCTTCACTGCAAGACCATTAAAAAGTTTAAGCTGGTTTTTATCTGTCTGCGATTTTAAACTTAATGCCTAATTTCAAATAGAGCAGAGATTCATTTATCATATTTACAGTAGTTGGCACAAGGCACAATGGGGCGGAAATGTGTGCAAGGCATGAAGCACAAAACAGATGCCGCTGCTAATTACGACCACAACATTTTGTCATGCCCTCAAATTTTCAAAGCATCTGTACACCAAGATTGGTATTGACACTGTGCACAGCGGCTCCTCTGAAGGAAAGATGACTTATCTGGGTGAACATGAAAAATCTCAAAGTCTTTGCAAAGCAATTTTAAAATATGTTAAAGGAAAAGCACGGTTCATTAAAAATATATTAGGAAGAAAAATTACTGCAATCTTATTAGAGATTGAGCTAAAATCCTGTCAGCGGAATTGGAGAAAAAAGCTAGAATTCAGAACATTTTGGACATGACAGACAGACACATAGCTGGATAGTACCTTTGGCAGGTCTATCCTCCAGTAGATGCAACTTATGTTTTAGTTTTATCCCATTTCTGACACCAGCTCGGCACATTTTGCCCAGTTGAACGTCAGATTTTTTCTCTTGCATGATATTTGGGTAATTTATCCCCACATCTTAAACATTCAATGACACTTCCACTTTTTCATCCAGCCTATCCACGGTGGATTTAATGGAAAGTGTACAGTAGGCTCATTGCCATGTTACAAAACCACTTTTGGCTTATTTTAAGCTGGATAGTACCTTGGGCAGGTTTATCCTCCAGTAGATGCAACTTACGTTTTAGCTTTGTCCCATTTCTGACACCAACTCTGCACATTTTTCCCAGTTCAACGTCAGTTTTTATCTCTTGAATATTTGGGTAATTTCCCCCCACATCTTAAACATTCAGTGACACTTCCACTTTTTTAACCAACCTCTCCACGGTGGATTTACTGGAAAATTTAAGGTCATGGTCTTGTTACTTTTGGCTAATTTTAATCTGGTGACAGAAGGTCTTATTCAATACTATCCTCAAACTTCTATAAGGAAAAAAGCGAACTATTGCTCACCTCCATCTCATTTGCTTCCAGTTCAAAGCACATGAGCTTCTCTGAGTGAAAAATGATTTGTCTGGGTGAACATGAGAAGTTTTTGCAAAACAAGTTTGAAATATGTTAATGGGAAAACATGGTTCATCAAAAATATTCTAATGAACAAAATAATCGCAATCGTATTCGAGATTGATCAATGGGATTAGTGAAAAAAACTGAAATTCCACACATTTTGGTCACAACAGACAGACATATCCACTATCGTTCAAAAGTTTGGGGTCACCCAGACAATTTTGGGTTTTCTCTGATACTTTTTTCATCAAATGAGTTGCAAAATTAACAGAAATATTGTCCAGACATTGACAAGGTTAGAAATAATGATTTTTATTTGGAATAATAATTTTATACTTCAAACCTTTGCTTTCGTCAAAGAATGCTCCCTTTGCAGCAATTCCAGCATTGCGGACCTTTGGCATTCTAGCTGTTAATTTGCTGAGTTAACTGGAAAAATTTCACCCTATGCTTCAAGAAGATCCTGCCACAATTTGGATTGGCTTGATGGGCACTTTTTGTGTACCATACAGTCACGCTGGTCCCACAACAGCTCAATGGGGTTGAGATCTGATGACTGCGTGGCCACTCCATTACAGATAGAACACCAGCTGCCTGCTTCTTCCCTAAATAGTTCTTGCATCATTTGGAGGTGGCTTTGGGTCATTGTCCTGTTGCAGGAGGAAATTGGCTCCAATCAATTGTCCACAGGGTATGGCATGGCGTTGCAGAATGGAGTAATGGTCTTTCTTATTCAACATCCCTTTTACCTTGTACAAATCTCCCACTTTACCAGCACCAAAGCAAACCCAGACCATCACATGACCTCCACCATGCTTAACAGATGGTTTCAGGCAATCTTCCAGCAACTTTTGAGTTGTTCTGCATCTCACAAATGTTCTTCTGTGTGATCCAAACACCTCAAACTTCGATTCGCCCATAACACTTTTTTCCAATCTTCCTCTGTCCAATGTCTGTGTTCTTTAGCCCATATTAATCTTTCCTTTTATTAGCAAGTCTCAGATATGGCTTTTTCTTTGCCACTCTGCCCTGAAGGCCAGCATCCTGGAGTCACCTCTTAACTGTAGACATTGACACTGGCGTTTTGTGGTTTCTATTAAAACTGTCAGTTGAGAACCTGTGAGGCGTCAATTTCTCAAACTAGAGACTCTAATGTACTTGTCTTGCTGCTCAGTTGTGCAGCAGCGGGGTCTCCCACTTCTCTTTCTACTCTGGTTAGGGCCTGTTTGTGCTCTGCTCTAAAGGGAGTAGTACAAACCGTTGTAGGAAATCTTCAGTTTCTTGGCAATTTCTCGCATGGAATAGCTTTCAATTCTCAGCACAAGAATAGACTGTCGAGTTTCACATGAAAGTTCTCTTTTTCTGGCCCTATTGCGAGTTTAATCGAACCAACAAATGTAATGCTCCAGATTCTCAACCAGCTCAAAGGAAGGTCAGTTTTATAGTTTCTATAATCAGCAAAACTGTTTTCAGCTGTGCTAACATACTTGCACAAGGGTTTTCAAGGGTTTTCAAAATATCCAATAGCTTTCTTACACAGTTAGCAAACACAATATACCATTAGAACACTGGAGCGATGGTTGTTGGAAATGGGCCTCTATACACCTATGTAGATATTGCATTAACAACCATACGTTTGCAGCTAGAATAGTCATTTACCACATTAGCAATGTAGAGAGTGTATTTCCAACTGATTTAATGTTAGAAATTTCCTTATTTTTTAAAGGAAAGCACAGTTTTTTTCAATGAAGCTAATTGACCCCAATCTTTTGAACGGTAGTGTAGTTAGATAACATATTTGGCAGGAGGATCCATCAGTAAATTAAATTTACAATTTGTCCCATTCATGACACCAACATGGCACATTTTTTTTCTCATAGATGTTGTTTAGGTATGTCATAGACATAAACTTGCACTAACATTTAAATCCTTGGTAGATTTTCATGATAGTTTAGGGTCATGGTAGTGTTGTGTGGTCCATTTTTGCACAGATAGTCATACTCAATGCTATTCTCAAGCTCCTACATGGAAAAAACAGACTTGCTCATCTCCGTCTCATTTTCTTCTGGTTAATACCAAATCAGTTTCTGTGAAGGAATGACTTATCTGGGTGAACATGAAAAGTTTTTGAAAAACAATTTGAAATGTTAAAGGGAAAACATATTTCATCAAAAACATATTATAATGAACAATTATTACAATTGTATTCGAGATTGATTAATGGAATTGGTGGCAAAAACTGAAATTACACAAATTTTGGTCACAACTAGTGTTGAGCGAACAGTAAAAAGTTCTAGTTCGATTAGAACCCCATTAAATTCTATGGGAGAAGATGTTCTGTTTAATTTTTATACCTACACAGGTGAGGAGAAGCAGGAATTACCATCCATAACAGTAAACTGGAGACGTGGAACAACTTAGTGAGATAATTTGGCTCTCAGAGCGACAGAAAAAAATTTAGAGGCTAAAGTACTTCATTCCTTTCAATGGCGAGCTAAAAAGATGAGGACAGCTTGCAAGCAGGGCCATAGCTATAGGAGGTGCAGTGGTAGCAGCTTCTACGGGGCCGTGCATCCTGAGGGGGCACAAAAGCCCCTTTGACACATAAGAAGACATATGTATTGGAAATGGCACATGGTAACTGGAAGGAGCCCCATTTAACTTTTTGCACCAGGACCCAAGAACTTCAAGTTACACCTCTGCTTGCAAGCTTTGTTCATGTGATATATGTGGTGGCAGCAAGAATATCCCAACTGGAAATATGGAGGTTCAGCTGGTGGGGGCATAATTATAGGGGGTGCATCCTGAGGTTGCCCAAAAGCCCCTTTGACACAAAAGAAGAACCGGTATTGGGAATGGCACATGGTAACTGGCAGGGGTGCCAATAGGGCAGTATGGGCAGTACTCCTGTCAAAGGCCCTAATCAAAAAGGGGGCATCAGCGATTGGGCATCAGAGCAGACAAAATCATCCTCTTTGGCCTCTTGATCTTTTGAATTGCCTTCTGACCCATTGTGCTCTTCATAATATGGATTATTTGTAGTGGTCTGTATAGTGGGTTGTGACATTCGGCCTGTGTTTGCTTCAGGTTGGACTGATGATGATGGCATTTGGGGCCATGACTGAAAGGAAGATGGGGTAAAACTGCTGGATGCAGGGTATGATAACCACTGAAGAACAGATTGTCACCGCTCTTCAGTAATGAGACTCACAGGGAACTGAGCAAGCAATGACAGATCTGACGGTCCTGCGACTGACAATGTGCTTGTTTGTGTGTTGTCCGGGGCACTCGTGCCTCTATATCCACCTCCTACGCCCCTCCTTGCTCACTTGCCACCTCTAGTTCTTACCATGTTCAAAAAATAAATATTATAGCTCTGCATGTGGAACAAGATGTTTGTAATAAAAAGAGAGAAGTATATATATATACAGTACAGGCCAAAAGTTTGGACACACCTTCTCATTCCAAGAGTTTTCTGTATTTTCATGACTACTTTCATGACACTGGTTTAATATCCATTCCTTGTGTTCTTTAGCCCAAACAAGTCTAGGAAACCACTGCTAAGGACAGGCAACAAGCAGAAGAGACTTGTTTGGGCTAAAGAACACAAGGAATGGACATTAGACCAGTGTTATGAAAGTAGTCATGAAAATACAGAAAACTCTTGGAATGAGAAGGTGTGTCCAAACTTTTGGTCTGTACTGTATATCACAACAAGGCACTGGTATATTTCAGCGTTATGTGGACTTAAAATCTGGCAAAATTTGTCGCTGAGTAAGATTTATCAACAGAGAGAACTCTATTTCCTGGATATATATCTGTATGATAATAACACACGGTATATTTGAAAGGTATTTCTCCCCCAAAACTGTCAAAAATGAACTTTTCTCCACTCAGAATAATTTTCACCAACCAACCACTATTTAGAATATGTTTCCTTGTATAGGAGATTTGGAGACAGCGTGTTATACAATAACTCAACCCCCAAAACTGCAAAAACTGAACTTTTGGGCACTGAGTATGACTATATGAATATGATGAACTGTATATGACAGTTAGGCCTTATGTGTGCCTGCAAATGTCGCCAAATAACAGCTTCTTGGTGTTGGAAAGATGCAGCCAGCAATACCAAACTCCCAAACTATTGATGTCTATGGAGAGGAAAATGCTATCTAACTAACTAAGAGCATAAGAGCAGTCTGTACAGTAAAGAGAGTGAGCTGGAAATGGCTTCAGAATGCAATATAGTGAAATATTTATAACATGGTCATGTGATTTTTAGCAGCCAGTAAGAGCACTACACCACAGGGATGACTTTTTTGACACTTCTATGTGCTCTGCACTGATTGGATGGCACCAAAAGTGCATAAAGGCGCTAAAATGTATAAAAATGAACGCGATTTAGAACCAAACTTTTAATATAACGAATAGTGAAAAGTTCAGTTCTGTTCGAAGTCTAGAACATCGTAAAGTTTGACTCGAACTTAATTTTTCACAAGCAGTTCGATCAACATTAGTCATAGACATAAACTTGCACTTACATTGAAATCCTCGGTGGACTCACTGAAAAGTTTAGGGTCACAGTAGTGTTGTGTGGTCCATTTTTGGCTCAGTTTCAGTCTTTGGACAGATGTCATATAAAATACTAAACTTAAGCTCCTACAAGGAAAAAAGATACTTGTAACGAGCGGCGCCGCAGACCGTTCCCCGGGCTGCAGGCGCGCTCGCTCCCCGGCCCCCTCTCGTGTGCCGCGGGCGAGTGGCAGCACGGTCCGTGGCCCGGTCCGTGGGCGCGCTCGCCCCGCGGTGCATAATAACTTACCCGACCCCGCTCCTGACTCCAGGCGCGCTCATCAAGGCCGTCGGGCGCGCTCCCGTTTCCCTAAGGCGCGCGCGCGCGCGCCAGTCTCCTCTCTCTTTAATGGCCAGTGCGGCGGTTATTGGCTGGTTCCCGGCCCACTGACTCCTATATATGGCTCCTCTTCCGGCAGCCCTCTGCCGGATCTTTAGTGCCTCCTGAGCCTTTAGAGAAAGCGTCTTGTTCCTTGTTTGCCTCTACCGTGTACCAGACCGTCTCGCTCCTGTTTCCTGACCACGAGCCTCTGCCGCCTGTCCTGACCTATTGCCTGTCCCTGACTACGCCTCAGCCTCGCGATTCTGTACCCCGCTTATCCTTGGCTACCACCGCAAGCAAGTCCCGCCAGTTGAAATGACCTGGTTGTTCTCCGCAGCAGCAAGTCCATCCCGCTTTGCGGCGGGCTCTGGTTAAAACCGGGTTCTACTTAGATTCCGTTACATGGTGTGTGCTTCCACCATTGCTTGCGGTTGCCCAGCGGATCCACTACCACTGCCGTTACAGTAAGATCCGGCCATGGATCCCGCCAAGGTGCCTCTGCCTGGTGATGCGGACCTTGCCGCAGTCGTCGCGCAACAGTCACGTCAAATTGCGCAACAGGCTCTGCAGTTGGACCAGTTGACCGTCATGTTACAGCAACTCCTGGCGAACCAGCCAACTCCATCCGTGACTACACCGCCTCCCGCCGCCCCGGCCGCAACGGGGGGCCCTAAGCTTCGGTTACCGCTACCGTCCAAGTTTGAAGGGGACTCCAAGCAGTGCCGAGGCTTCATCACCCAGTGCTCAATGCACATTGAATTAATGGCGGACCAGTTCCCTACGGAGCGTTCTAAAGTGGCTTTCGTGGTCAGCCTGCTTTCCGGGAAGGCCTTAGCATGGGCCACACCTCTGTGGGATCGGAACGACCCTGTGACAACGGATCTGCAGTCCTTCCTCCAGGAGTTCCGCAGCGTTTTTGAGGAACCGGCCCGGGCATCCTCCGCCGAGACTGCCCTCCTCACTCTATGCCAGGGAGACTCGTCAGTGGGAGACTACGCAGTGCAGTTCCGCACACTAGCCTCAGAGTTATCCTGGAACGAGGCTGCCTTGTGCGCTACCTTTAAAAGGGGTCTCTCGAGTAGGATTAAGGATGTGCTGGCCGCAAGAGACATCCCGTCCTCTCTCAGCGGGTTAATTCAGTTGGCTACCCGCATTGACGTGCGTTTCGCCGAGAGGCGAGAGGAGCTCCGGCAAGAACGAGATGGAGCACGTCCACGCCGGTATCCTCGCCTGGCTCCCGTGTTCCAGAGACAACCTACGCAACCCGCACCACTCCCTATTGAGGAGCCCATGCAGGTCAACAAGGTACATCTCTCAGAACAAGAACTGGCTCTACGTCGGTCTGGCAACATGTGCCTCTACTGTGGCAGTCCTGAGCACTTCCGGAGGAATTGTCCCCAACGTCCAAAACGTCCGGGAAACTCCCGCACCTAGGGTTCGTGGGAGAGGCGTCCCTGGGTGCAAATTCCTCCTCTCCACGCATGATGCTGCCTGTTCAAGTCAGGACTGATGCTGGTCTCACATTCCGGACCTCCGCCTTCTTGGACTCTGGCTCGGCCGGGAACTTTATTCATCGCTCCTTGGTGTCGCAGTACCGTCTTCCGGTGGTCCATTTGAAAAAACCCCTGGTCATCTCCTCGGTCAGCGGCGAGCTGCTAAGCGACACTATACAGTTCATCACCAAGCCACTGTCTCTTCACGTGGGAGTCCTGCATAAGGAGAAGATCGCCTTCTATGTCCTGCCACGCTCTTCTTCGGCGCGTCTTCTCGGACTTCCGTGTTTGCGACTCCACTCTCCTACGCTAGACTGGACGTCGGGTGAGTCACTCGCTGGGGCCCAGCTCTGAGTTTTTGGTGGCACCTCGCCCGGTGTTTACCGTCTCTCGCACGGCCCCCCCGCGAACCATTGGCCGGCCTGCCCGGCGAATACCAGGGGTTCACTGATGTCTTTTCGGAGAAAGAAGCGGAGATCCTTCCTCCTCATCGACCTTATGACTGTCCGATCGATCTACTGCCAGGTACCAGTCCCCCCCGGGGCCGGGGTCTATCCCTTGTCCGTTCCGAGACTCAAGCAAATGTCCGAATATATCCGGGAAAACCTCCAGAAGGGGTTCATACGGAAATCCTCCTCTCCCGCGGGGGCGGGATTCTTCTTCGTGGGAAAGAAGGACGGTACCCTGCGACCCTGCATTGATTATCGGGGTCTTAATAAGATCACGGTGAAGAATCGGTATCCTCTGCCATTGATTCCTGAGCTCTTTGATCGCCTACGGGGTGCGAAGATCTTCTCCAAATTGGACTTAAGGGGAGCCTATAATCTCATCCGCATCCGGGAGGGCGATGAGTGGAAGACGGCTTTTAACACCAGGGACGGGCACTTCGAATACTTGGTCATGCCATTCGGCCTTTGTAACGCCCCAGCCGTCTTCCAGGAATTCGTGAACGACATCTTCAGGGATCTCTTGTATACGTGTGTCGTAGTGTACCTGGACGACATCTTGGTATACTTTTCTGACTTGGAGACCCACCGTGTTCATGTCCGCCAGGTTCTGAGGCGCCTCCGGGCCAACCGCCTATACGCCAAGTTGGGAAATTGCATCTTTCATCAGACCAGTCTGCCATTCTTGGGATATATTATCTCGGACCAAGGGTTGCAGATGGACCCAGCTAAGCTGTCTGCCGTCCTGCAATGGCCTCGCCCTGTTGGTCTTCGGGCTATACAACGCTTCCTGGGATTCTGTAATTATTACCGGCAATTCATCCCACACTTCTCCACATGGGGGGAAACCCATTGTGGCGCTCACGAAAAAGAACGCTAACCCGCGAAGCTGGCCACCCCGAGGCCGAGGAAGCATTCTCGGTTTGAAGTCTGCCTTCGCCTCCGCTTCTATCCTGTCACGGCCGGACCCTACTAAGCCGTTTGCACTTGAAGTGGACGCCTCGTCGGTCAGGGTCAGTGCGGTTCTCACGCAAAAGGGGCCAACAGGGAGAACGGTCACCTGCGGCTTCTTTTCCAAACCGGTCTCATCGGCGGAAAGGAACTATACGATCGGAGACCGGGAGTTGTTAGCCATCAAGCTAGCCCTGGAGGAATGGCGTTATCTACTGGAGGGTGCTCGGCATCCCATCAGTATCTACTCTGACCACAAAAACCTCCAGTAACTCCAGACGGCCCAGCGACCCCAATCCACGCCAAGCTAGATGGTCCTCTTTTTCTCCCGATTTGATTTCCTAATCCACTTCCGTCCGACGGAGAAGAATGTGTTGTCTCGCGCTTCTGATGTGGTCGGAGAGGAAACATCCCCGGAGCACATAATACCTCCGGAGCGTCTTGTCCTCTCAGCCCCTGTTGACCTCCGGCATGTCCCGCCTGGGAAGACATACGTGGGCCCCGCACTCCGCAGACAGATCCTGAAGTGGGGGCACTGCTCATTGGTGGCTGGACACCCCGGCGCCCGTAAAACCCATCTCCTTATCTCACGGTTCTACTGGTGGCCGGACCTTGCTAAGGACGTTAAAGAATTTGTTGAGGCCTGTACCACCTGTGCCCGTAACAAAACACCTCGTCACAGGCCAGTCGGGCTCCTGCTTCCCCTGCCCATCCCTACTAGCCCCTGGTCGCATGTGGCGATGGATTTTATAACCGATCTTCCCCCATCCTCTGGTAACACCGTGATCTGGGTAGTTACTGATCGTTTTTCTAAGATGGCTCACTTTGTCCCACTGACGGGTCTGCCCTCGGCCCCGCGCCTGGCTAACCTATTTTTTCACCACATCTTTCGCCTACACGGGATGCCTCTGCAGATTGTCTCTGACCGCGGAGTCCAGTTTGTCTCCAAATTCTGGCGGGCCCTCTGTTCCCTGCTTCAGGTTAAGCTCGATTTTTCCTCGGCCTATCATCCCCAGACTAATGGCCAAGTAGAAAGGGTTAACCAGGTCCTGGGGACCTACTTGCGCCACTTTGTCTCGGCGCGTCAGAATGACTGGGCTGATCTACTCCCATGGGCAGAATTTTCCTACAATTCCCTAGATTCCGAGTCAGCGGGGGCCTCCCCTTTCTATATTGTGTACGGCCTGCATCCCCGCCCTCCTCTCCCACTGCCCTCTCAGTCCGAAGTCCCTGCTGCAGATACACTGGTCCGCGACATGAAGACTATTTGGGCCCTGACCCGCCAGTCTTTGCTCCGTGCTTCGGCACGCATGAAAGCTCAGGCGGATAAAAGAAGGAGTCCTCCTCCAATTTTTTCTCCTGGCGATAAAGTTTGGCTGTCTGCCAAATATGTCAGGCTTAAGATCCCAAGCTATAAATTGGGTCCCCGCTACGTAGGTCCCTTTGAGGTGCTCAGACGTCTAAACCCGGTGGCCTATAAACTCCGGCTCCCGCCCTCCATGCGCATCCCGAACTCCTTTCATGTGTCGCTTCTCAAACCCCTGGTCCTTAACCGTTTTTCTCGTAAGGCTGCTCCTCCTTCCCCGGTGGCGGATGCTACTAATGTATTCCGCGTGAAAGAGATCTTGGATATGAGGGTGTCCAGGGGGAAGCGATACTTTCTCATCGAGTGGAAGGGGTTCGGGCCCGAGGAGAGGTCATGGGAGCCGGAGGACAACATTCTGGACCGTCAACTTGTTCTGAGGTTCCTCCGGGCTGGGAAGAGGGGGAGGCCTAAGGGGGGGAGGGTACTGTAACGAGCGGCGCCGCAGACCGTTCCCCGGGCTGCGGGCGCGCTCGCTCCCCGGCCCCCTCTCGTGTGCCGCGGGCGAGTGGCGGCACGGTCCGTGGCCCGGTCCGTGGGCGCGCTCGTCCCGCGGTGCATAATAACTTACCCGACCCCGCTCCTGACTCCAGGCGCGCTCATCACGGCCGTCGGGCGCGCTCCCGTTCCCTAAGGCGCGCGCGCGCCAGTCTCCTCTCTCTTAAAGGACCAGTGCGCTGGTAATTGGCTGGTTGCCGGTCACTGACCCTATATTTTGGCTCCTCCTCCGGCAGCCCTCTGCCAGATCTTTAGTGCCTCCTGAGCCTTTAGAGAAAGCGTCTTGTTCCTTGTTGTCCTCTACCATGTACCAGACCGTCTCGCTCCTGTTTCCTGACCACGAACTTCTGCTGCCTGTCCTGACCTATTGCCTGTCCCTGACTACGCCTCAGCCTCGCGATTCTGTACCACGCTTATCCTTGGCTACCACCGCAAGCAAGTCCCGCCAGTGGAAACGACCTGGTAGTTCTCCGCCGCAGCAAGTCCATCCCGCTTTGCGGCAGGCTCTGGTGAAAACCGGGTTCTACTTAGATTCCGTTCCCTGGCGTGGGCTTCCACCTTCACTTGCGGTGGCCCAGCGGATCCACTACCACTGCCGTTACAATACTATTGCTCACCTTCATATTTTAAGCACCTGGTTCACGGTACAGTAGCTCCTCTGAAGGACATATGATCTGGTTCTTATCTGGGTGAACATGAAAAGTCTAAAAGTCTTTGCAAAGCAATCTTGAAATATGTTAAAGACAAAATAATTTATTAAAACATAATAAAAAAAAATTAACATTTTATTCAAAATTGAGCTGTAATCTTGTCAGTGGGATTGGTGGAAAAAAAATGGAATACCACAAATTTTGGACAAGACAGACATGTAGTGGGATAACATAATTGACAGGAGAATGATTTGCAAATTACAATTTAGCTTTGTTTTATTTCTGACACCAACTTGGCACAATTTTTGAAGTTCTGTTTCAGACTTTTTTCTCTAGGATATTTTTCCCCACATCTTAGACATAAAATGGTGCTTCCATTTATTCCATCCAGTCTCTCCTTAGTGGATGTACTGGAACATGTATGGTCATGGAAGTGTTATGCTGTCCACTTTTGGCTGAGTTTCAATCTTTTGACAGATGGTCATATATAACACTAAGCTTAAGGTCCTACAATCAAAAAACAAACTATTGCTCTCTTCCATCTCTTAAAATTCTGTCTTTTGGCACAGTAGCTCCGCTGAAGAAAATATCATCTGGGTCTTATGTGGGTGAACATGAGAAGTCAAAAAGTCTTTGCAAAGCAATTTTAAAAGACGTTAAAGGGGGAAAATAATTTATTAAAACAAATAATAAAAAATACAATCTTATTCAAAATTGAGTTGTAATTATGGCAGTGGGATTGGTGGAAAAATGTATTTCCACAAATTTTGGTCAAGACAGACATTTAGCTAGACACATACACTCTTGGCGCGAAAATTCTCCAGTAGTTGCAACTTAAATTTTAGCCTTGTACCATTTCTGACACCAACTTGGCACATTTTTCCCAGTTCAAAATCAGATTTTTTCTCTTCGATGATGTTTGGATAATTTCGCCCCACATCTTAAACATTCAATAACACTTCCACTTTTTTTTATCCAGACTCTCCTTGGTGGATTAACTGGAGGATTAGGCACATGGTCATGTTACAAAACCCCTTTTGGCTAATTTTAATCTGGTGACTGGAGGTCATATTCAATAATATCCTCAAGCTCCCTCAAGGAGAAAACAAACGATTGCTCACCTCCATCTCATTTGCTTTTGGTTCATAGCACATCAGCTTCTCTGACAGAAATGTGACTTATCTGGGTGAACATGAAAAATTTTTGCAAAACAATTTTGAAGTATGTCAAAGGGAAAACATGGTTCATCAAAAATATTCTAATGAACAATTATTACGATTGTATTTGAGATTGATCAATGGGATTGGTGACAAATACTGAAATTCCACAAATTTTGGTCATGACAGACAGATATATAGGGCGACATGTCAGAAAAGTGGCATCACCATGGCAGTTTTTAGGCACATTAAATCAGTGTAAAGTGCGCCAGTTAGCCCGATCCTCTCAAAAATCTGGCGCATTGTGCAAATCGTGGCGCATTGCGCAAATCGAGGCGCATAGCATATCATTGGTAATGTATGTAATGTGCCTCTAGAGGCGCATTGCACTACAGAGGTGCATAATGTATTACTAGTATATGTGAAGCACCTCAATAGGCTCATTGTGTTATGGAGATGCACAGCGCATCATTTTTAGGCACATTACAATGTGTCATTGCCAGCGTATAATGCGCCTAGTTTTGGTGTACGGCAGTTCATTTACATTGAGAATATGGTGTCAAAAGTGATTTTGGCGCAAAGTAGACCAGAAAACCGGCGTAGGCGTTTTGGGAAATGTCGCCAATAGTTAGATAACATATTTGGCAGGAGAATCGGTTAGTATATTAAATTTACAAGTTGTCCCATTTCTGACACCAACATGACACATTTTTCCCCGTTCAATCACAAATGTTTTCTCTTGGATGATGTTTGGGTAATATTCCCCCACATCTTAGCAATTCAATGGCACTTACATTACTTGAATCAAAATGATGTATTTACTGGAAAGTATAAGGACATGGTCATGCTGTGTGGTACACTTTTGGCTCAGGTCCAATCTTGCAACAGATGGTCATATAGAGTACTATCCTCAAGCTCCTACAAGAAAAAAAAAAAAAAACTATTGCTAACCTCCATCTCAGTTGCTTCTGGATCACTGCACATCAGCATGGGATTTTTTTTATTCTCTTGGTTGAGTTGATTTGATTTTCTTGACTTATGTTTTTGTGTCTTCATCTGAATTCAACCAAACCATTATCCACATTTTATGGGACCATATGTGGGTATTTATGCTCATATAGGACATGCGCTTGCATTAACTGATGAGGTTCTCTATGCTATAGATTCCAGGACTTTATTGATTTTTAATTTTTTCACTGAATTTATTTCTTGTGATCCGCCTTACACTTTTCTTTTTTCATTTCTCTAC
>JAODAL010006854.1:0-27500 GCA_025379985.1 Phyllomedusa bahiana | reverse complement strand
CAAAGCAGATAATGGCCGGAACACACTTTATGGAAATAACAAGAAAATAATAAATGGTAACCGAAGAGCTGACTTTCCCTAAATCTTCCCTGACATCTGACCCTGAAACCTTCGCCCCATTAACCCTTTACTATCAATGAAATTAACCCTAAAAATCTTCCTTAGCTGCAAGATATGCTGACACAGAAAGTGGTTCTAGTTCTCAGAGACTCTTTGGGCAGAGAAAAGCAGAAAACTATATAAACCCCATAAAGTTGAGATTCTTGAGGACTACAGCAAGCTCTTAGGGTATGTCCATACAACAATTAAAATTTACAAATCAAATTATGTCAACGAAAACTTCATCAGAATAAATGATTTTCAACAAGTATTTCACATGGTATTGCATGTGGATTTAAAGGGGTTTTGCCACAATCTCATTTCATACCTCCTGCATCCAGCTCTTCAGTTCTGTGTGCTCAGAAAGGGTGTGTGTAATTTATTTGAATTGCAGATCATGTGACCCAGCAGGATGACATCACCAGGCCTTTCCTCTCTCTAGTCAAAGGAAGGTCTGTTTATGTGTAGAAATGCAAGTAGCTACATTGTAGCTCAGAGGTAAAACTTTGCCTCCAGGCACAAGATCCCTCGGTTCAAACCCCTGCAGGAACCAAACCTGTTTTTTTTTTTCTCTTTATCAATGCACAGACCTCATTGAGGTTTATTTTTTATTTTATTTGCACTTTTTGACTAACTACTGAGGAGAACAGAGGATGGGAGTAGAATGACAGCACCTGAGGTTTGAACACTCAGTTCTGAGAGGAGAGGTGATGTCTGAGTATGTGCAACCAGGAGTGAGAAGCTCTCAGCCCTGGTCATATCCCCTGGAGACGAGCTGTTAACAATGGATCACTAAAGGAGCAGCTAAAACAAAAACTGTGCAGAATTTTTAATAATGATGAATGGTGAAAATGTTTGTTATTTCATTTACAAACTTCCCACGTCAATTTTACTTTGTGACAAAACCCCTTTAAGGTTGTTTTTTTATTCGTGGTTTAAGTCAGAAACAAGTCCCATTAATTTCTATGTGGTGTTAAAAACCACTTATAATTGCTTGGGGCACATTTCACACAAGTTTTTAGCCATCCTCATTGACACCAATAACAACTTTCCACCCGTCTTTTGACCAAAGTCATGACACAAATTAGTCATATATAGCAACATTATTAATAAGACTTCCTTGTCAATGATATGTACTGATTATGTATTATAATACTATGATGTATTATAATATATAATCAGTACATATCATTGACTAGGAAGTCTTATTAATAAAGCAGTATTTTTCAACAATCCAAAACTTGGAACCAGAGTAACTAACAAAGGAGAAAGAGAAGGAGGACAAATCGCAACACATATTTTCTATTGATGTCAATGGGGATGATTTACTTTTTGTTTAAGATGAAAACTTCAAGTTGGAATCGACAGGAATTCAGACTGAAAAATACTTGTCATGTGGACATAACCTATCAGAACAAGGCCAGGCTGGAAAAGCAACAGTCTTGAACTAAACACAAAAACCTAGCATATTACTAGACAAACTCTTTAGACAGAACAACCACTGTTCTGGAAGTTGACCTAAAAGGAATAGACAGGATACATTAAAGATACTGGACACAAGACAAAGACTCAAATAAATAAACCTCTGCTACCAACCACCCCTTATGCTGCCGAAACTTTTATAGAAAGACTAGCATTTGGCCAATTCCACTCAACAAGCAAAGGCTGCGCAGCATGGTCAGCTGATATGTAAAGAACACACAAAGTAGAGAACAGATACAACATGGAAAATCCTTGCTGATCCACTGATGGCAACATTAGGTTAGGGTTTATTTAGGGTTAGAGTTAAGGTAGGGTTAAGGATAGGGTTCAGATTTAAAATGGAATCGGGTTTAGGATGTTTCAAATTCGTAATATTTTGACTTGTTTATCATAACTTCTATCACTTTTCAATTAACCTTAGTAAACATGCTCTGTGCAGAATTAATGTAAAGGAAGGGGGGAGGAAAAGCTGAACTGTCTCCATCACTAAGGTGGGTGTGGTTTTATTTACCTCCAGCTCTATGATACAAGCATTACCTTTAACTGTAATCCTATCTTTGATGATAATACGATTTTCTATATGAACAAAGCACAAGCTGAAACATAGGGCGACATGTATGAAGGAAGGAGCGTAGAAGTGAATAGTCTCATTTTCAGTGTATAATGCGCCTGATGTATGAAAGTGTTTTTTGTGCATTCATAAATGATGTCTAAAGTCCCCGCCCCTCGCCTGTGTGTTTGGCGCATTAGGGAACTTAGGCACATAAGTAGTGATCCAAACATGTATAAAGGCCATAGATAGGCTGGAAATAAGAGAAGTCATTAGAATAACATGTCAGTGAATAGAAACTATGGACTGATACTGCTTGGTGGACCACAGGTCCCAGCAATACCTGTGCTGTGCCGCTCCTGCTGTATGTAGAATAAAGGGTGAGAGCAGCAACAATACATTTCAAATTTAATGTCGTCAAAATTTAAATTTTACAAATCTGAACAACATCATCAGTGGTTATTTAATGTAAAATTAATTTAAGATTCTATGAATTTTAAATGCATTTTTTAGGAGATATTTTTATATTTTTGAGATTATATATTTTAATTTTATATGATCACATTTTTCATTAAATTTAAATAATTACATTTTATACAGTTTGATATTTATAATAAATTACTTTTTATTATTGCACTGGTGGAAGCTGAGAAATATTGGACATTTTTTGCCCTAACAGTAAATCCAGCTCCACTGCGACTCCTCAGGCTCAGGCAGATCACAGTGACATAGGTCTGCCTGTCCGAGCAGTAATGCGCCTGGTTCTGCTGAACCACATTCATAGATGTGTCTAATATTACGAGTGTGGTGCGACGCCCCCAGAACACCCCCAGACGCCCCCTCATGTTCGGCGCATTAGAAAGTGTTGAGTCTTACGAACAATGCGCCTAACACATTCATTAGGTGCATTAGACATCGTAGCCGCTCAGTCAGGTGCATTATACGCCAGAAAAAGGGTGAAGAACCCGATCATACAGGTCTCCCATAATCTCTAAACAGACAGTGTAAGCCTGTTGTAAGATTTAAATAGTCAGTGTGAATATTGAACTAAGGGCGTAGCACAGTTTAGTTTGACCATATCCCGCCATTCTGTGTTATCTGTTCTTTAATCATGAACAAAGCCATTGAAAGTCATTGATAAAGTTGAGATAACATTCTGTGCCGTGATATCATGATGCATCATCTATCATGTTTATCTTGGCTTCATATTTAGAAAGCTCTTTAATTTAAGCTGAAAAAGTAACTATGGGAAAGTTAAAAAGGGAAAATTCACCATAAACTTTGATGGAACATTCTTAGGACATGCCACCCAAGCCTGGGCTGTTTCCACATATTGGACCCACACCTATCTCGAGAATGGACCCCTGAATGTGGGGGCTCAGAATGGAGAGCTGGCCACACTTGCACAAAACTCTCCATTCTGTTCTATGGGAGTTCCCAGTACAGGGGAGCGCTGTGTTCTCCATTGTGTTCTATGGGAGTTCCAAGAATAGGGGAGCACTGTATTCTCCATTCTGTTCTATGGGAGTTCCCAGTACAGAGGAGCGCTGTGTTCTCCATTCTGTTCTATGGGAGTTTCCAGTACAGGGGAGCGCTGTGTTCTCTCCTTTCTGTTCTATGGAAGTTCCCAGTACAGGGGAGCACTGTGTTCTCCATTCTGTTCTATGGGAGTTCCCAGTACAGAGGAGCGCTGTGTTCTCCATTCTGCTCTATGGGAGTTCCCAGTGCAGGGGAGCACTTTGTTCTCTCCATTCTGTTCTATTGGAGTTCCCAGTACAGGGGAGCACTGTGTTCTCCATTCTGTTCTATGGGAGTTCCCAGTACAGGGGAGTGCTGTGTTCTTTCCATTCTGTTCTATGGAGTTCCCCGTAAAAGGGGAGCACTGTGTTCTCCATTCTGTTCTATGGGAGTTCCCGGTACAGGGAGTGCTGTGTTCTCTCCATTCTGTTCTATGGGAGTTCCCAGTACAGGGAAGCCCTGTGTTCTCCATTCTGTTCTATGGCCTTTCCCAGTATAGGGGTGCACTGTGTTCTCCAATTTTCCTCTATGGGAATTCCCAGTACAGGGGAGCGCTGTGTTCTCTCCATTCTGTTCTATTGGAGTTCCCAGTACAGGGGAGCACTGTGATATCTCCATTCTGTTCTATTGGAGTTCCCAGTACAGGGGAGTGCTGTGTTCTCCATTCTGTTCTATGTGAGTTCCCAGTACAGAGGAGCGCTGTGTTCTCTATCCTGTTCTATGGAAGTTCCCAGTACAGGGCAGCACTGTGTTCTCCATTTTGTTCTATAGGAGCTCCCAGTACAGGGGAGCGCTGTGTTCTCTATTCTGTTCTATGGGAGTTCCCAGTTCAGGGGAGCGCTGTGTTCTCCATTCTGTTCTATGGGAGCTCCCAGTACAGGGGAGTGATGTGTTATCCATTCTGTTCTATTGGAGTTCCCAGTACTGGAGAGCACTGTGTTCTCCATTCTGCTCTATGGGAGCTCCCAGTACAGGGGAGCGATGTGTTATCCATTCTGTTCTATTGGAGTTCCCAGTACAGGAGAGAACTATGTTCTCCATTCTGTTCTATGGAAGTTCCCAGTACAGGGCAGCACTGTGTTCTCCATTTTGTTCTATAGGAGCTCCCAGTACAGGGGAGCACTGTGTTCTCCATTCTGTTCTATGGAAGTTCCCAGTACAGGGGAGCGCTGTGCTCTCTATTCTGTTCTATGGGAGTTCCCAGTACAGGGAGCGCTGTGTTCTCTATTCTGTTCTATGGGAGTTCCCAGTTCAGGGGAGCGCTGTGTTCTCCATTCTGCTCTATGGGAGTTCCCAGTACAGGGGAGCGCTGTGTTCTCCATTCTGCTCTATGGGAGTTCCCAGTACAGGGGAGCACTGTGTTCTCCTTTCTGGTCTATGTAAGTTCCCAGTACAGGGGAGCGCTGTGTTCTCCTTTCTGGTCTATGTAAGTTCCCAGTACAGGGGAGCGCTGTGTTCTCCATTCTGTTCTACAGGAGTTCACAACACAGGGGAGCGCTGTGTTCTCCATTCTGTTCTACAGGAGCTCATAACACAGGGGAGCTGTGTGTTTGTCCGTGCTCAGAACTCCGATAGATCACAATGGAGAATCATGTGCAAGCACAACCCGTTGTCTGTTCAGGACCAGCACTTTCAGTGCCCCGTTCTGGAGACAGATGCAGGTCCCAGAGGGGGAACCAGCACCTGTTAGGCTTTTATAGCATATCCTATCACTATGGCATCAAACTCTATAGGGCAACACCTCATTTAAAAAAAAAAAAAAAATGTAACCTAAAATGTAACTTTAATTTCAGTTGCCCATAAAATCCTAATTTTCCTCAAGTCACCCTCACAGCTGCCCCAGTAGCTGAGATAAAGGGACCTGCTTGGTGGTTCCTTCTTAAACTGTACAATTGATATAGATAAAGCATTTATATAGAATGAGATCCCGAACAAAGAGCACTATATATCTCAGCCTCCTGGATACATTAGTGTGGCATGTTGGTTTAGGAGGTAGCACTAGTCAAACCTGAATTTTTATTTTTGTAGAATTGCAGGTCCTTAGGGGGCATCATGAAAATTCTGATTGTGATTATTAGAGGTATTTTATCTGAAGAGTCATAGAAGAGTGGCAGCTATAGGGAAAGCAGAGGTCACAAGAAGCCTTCTATCCCTAATGGACTCATAGAGGACAATACCCGGGGAGGTACCATGATATAATACATTGCTGTTATATTTTGCTATATGAAAATCTTAGCATGATGTTACTGCATATAGCAAAAAATAATTGGGATATGGTGGGACATAATCAAAAGCTTCAGCTTACTCCTCTGGCATGGAGAGATGGGGTTTCTTTCTTTTCACAATTTTTTGGGTCCCAGTTAAATTATTCTGTTCCCCTTTAAGAAACGCACCTTATTTTCTCAGATTTGATCTCCCATCACTGTGGCATTCTATAAAGCGCTAATGCTGTTTGACTTCTGGGATTCAGAGGTGCTTTGCTTTGTGCCACACGTGTAGTGGGAAAATGATTAGAATCCTGGTAGCATCAAGAATACGTGAAATGATAGAAAGCGTTGCTTGTACAATAGGTTCGGATTACTTTATGAAATGTCAGTTCCCATCTGATTGCCGGGAGGCTAAAGGTTAAATCAAGCATATTTACAATATCCATTATAAAAGCTGTAAAATAGAGCAAACCCCATTCACTGGCGCTCGCCGCTCGTAATTCACAGTTTGCACAAGGTTTATACAAATATCCCGCGGTTTAGAATTCTGGTTAGTTCAGAGTTATACATTACTGTTTAATTGAGGCTTTATAAACGTAATAATATTAATTCTGCATAAAAGATACAAATACTGTATATCTGATATATCATTTGCAAAATGTACACAGATGGGATTTTTTATTATTATTATTACTGATTTTGTCATTATTATTTTTTGCCCTAAAATTATCTATTTTTGTTATTTATTATTATTATTATTATTATTATTATTATTTTTTAAATTATTGTTGTTGTTGTTGTTGTTTTTATAAGTATTATTTTTATTAACCCTTAAATAATGTATTTTTGCTGTTTATTATTATTATTATTATTATTATTATTATTACTATTATTATTATTACTGATTTTGTCATTATTATAATTTTTTTTGCCCTAAAATAATGTATTTTTGTGATTTTATTATTATTATTATTATTATTATTATTAGGCTATGTTCATACGCCGGGTGATTTGGGAGTCGCGCTGATCAGCCCATACACTCCCGAAGCACGAGGGGGCCGGAAACCCGCCGGCCCCATTGACATGCATTACTTGCGGCACATAATCGGCGACACTAATTGACATGTCACTTATCTCACCGCGCGTACAATAGGAACGTATTGTATGCGCGGGGGGACGAGGCGTAATTCATAGCTCTCTATGAGATCTATGGATTACCATAATTGCAGTGTGTTTCGGCTCATTTTAAGCGCAAATACGTGCCAAATTACGCAGTGTGAACATATCCTTATTATTATTTTTATTGTTGTTGGCAACATTCTTCTTTTTTTTTTTTTTTCTTCTTCTGACTATTATTATTATTATTATTGTTATTATTATTGCTGCCTATATTCTTCTTCTTCATCATCTTCATCTTCTTCTTTTGAAAATTTTATTTTTTTTACCCAAAAAAATTTTTTTTTTTGTTTTAAATTTTTATTATTATTATTGTTTTTTTTTTTATTAGCGCTAAAATGTATTTTTGCTGTATTATTATTATTATTTTTATTATTATTATTTAAGTTGGCTAATTTTTCCTTTTTTTTCTTTTAAAATTCTTTTTTTTTTTGCTATGTTATTGTGGTTTTTCTAGTTTTATTATAATCCTTTCAGTTCCATCTCTATATTTTTTACCTCCAGAAATGATTTCAGACAAGTAGTTATGTAAAAATTAATGAAATTAAACCCATTAGGAGTGGTAAGTTAACCCTTACAAATCAGTAAAAAAAAAAAACCCTAAACCCTAGCCCCAAATTTGGGTTACAGTTACAGATAATTGTTTTGTTGATTTCCGCCAAAAATTGGTTTGTGTCACCTAAAGATCCCTTGGATTCAGGTCGAATTTGACTTGAACCCAGATTAACAGTAAGGCTTAAAACTATTTCTTGATATATAATGCCCCTACACAGACCCAAAGTGTAACCTTTGCTTGTTTAGACAAAACGGGACCAAAAGATACTGGACACAAAAAAAAGACCAAAAAATAAACCTGGCTACCAACCCCCTTAGCTGCCGAAACAAAAACTTTTAAAAAAAAGACCATTTGGCCATTTACTCAAAAAGAAAAGGGCTGACATGGGAGTAAAGAAAAAACCCAAAGATAAAAAAAAAAACATGGAAAACCTTGTGACCCTGAGGGAAAACTTAAGTTAGGGTTTCTTTGGGTTAGGTTAAAAGTTTTGAGCAGTGGGTCCCTTCGATTTTATGGGGTGGGGTTATGAAAAAAGTCTCACAAACAAAAAGGAACTATTGCCATTGATTCCCTGTGCCCCTCAGGCTTGGGCCTGAAATTTCAATAAACATATTGACCCCCGAAAAAAAGGTTTTTAGAAAACTGTTTGGTAATTTTGTATTTTTTTCCTTCACTTCCTGCTGCTAAGATTTTTTTTTAATATGTTTAACACAAAACAGACAATTGACAAAATGTCCATTTTTTCTACTATGACTTTCTGAATTTTTGTTTTTAGCTTTTGTCGTTCATTATTTTTTCTTTTGAAATATATGTCGCCAGGTTGCTGCATCTTTTATCAGAGGATAACTACAGCAGCGGGATCCTTCTTCAGCCATAAACCCAGGGTACAAAGTTTTAAGGGAAACGATTTGAAACATCTTAGAAAACGTGTCGGGCCTTTTAAAAAGGAGGGGTGCCGGCAAGGAATAGAAATCAGTCAGAATTATAATTGTATCATTTTCCTGTAAATGTTCGTCATCATCCACATCAGCATATACTGGGAACAGCCGAGCACCGGATACAATATTTCAGACAAGTATCTTCAAACATTTTTAATGTTATTCTTTTTAAACCCCTTAATGTCCACCCTCTGTATTTGACACCAAGCAGATCGTATTCTCTGTTAAGAGACTTTGCTGCCTACAAAGGGGGTTTGCAGCTCCCGGCAACGTAACTATGCTAGGAACAGAGCTGTAGTCAACACCTCCGTTCCTAGTCTCTGTGAACATCAGAGACCGGAGAAAGCCTCTGTTTCCCGCCTTTTTTTAAAGGGATTCCCCTCCATCAGGTTTCCTTGCCGGAAAACTTGGGAAAATCTGTCGTCAAATCTGGGGGGCCTAAGGTAACCCCGGCTGTCGTATTTGGTGCGTTAGGGGGCACTGTGTGTCCTACAGCTAAGAACAGATGTAATTTAGCTTTCGGGGAAAACGGGGTCCCGCCAATACATACAAAATGTAATAAAAGTGTAAAACAGTTATCCCCTTTGAATTAAAACAAAAGTAAAAAACAGAAAAAACAGTGGAAATATAAAATAAATAATAAAAGAAAAATAAATATTTAATTTAAAAAAATTATTTTCTAAACCACAAAAAAAAACAAAACCCCCGCATCTATTTATATCCACAACGAGTATAACCTTAGAACTAAAATTCAAATTTTTAGTGTGAAAAATAATGATAAAAATAGAAAAGCAGAAATATACTTTTTTATGTTAATGCTGCAAACATTTTTTTTTCTTTAATTACACAGTAATTTATATGGAAAACCCAAATAGCCCCCCCAAAAAAAAAAACTCCCGCAAAAAAGGTTCAAAAATGTAAATTGAAAAGATAAAAAAAAAGTATGACTTTTTGACACGTAAGGAATCAAAATGAAAAATGTGCTGCGTCATTGGTTTTCAGGCTGGGGCTTAAGGGTTAAAGAAAGAGTGTATGGCAGAACATATCCTCACGTAGTTTCTCCATTAAACACTACGATGTATGCACTATTAAAATTTATGAGAAAAAGGGGAAAAAAAAAGAAAGAAAAAGATAGAAAAAAAAAGAAAGAAAAAAAAAGAGAAAAGAGAATTAAAAAAAGTAGAGAAGAAAGAAAGAAAGAGAAAAAGAAAGAAAGAGAAAGAAAGAGAAAAATAAAAAAGAAAGAAAGAAAGAAAAGAGAAAAAGAAGAAAGAAAAAAGAAAGAAAAAAGAGAAAAAAAGAAAAAGAAAGAAAGGGAATAAAACATAGATATTAGGAAAGAAAAAAGGAAGAAAGGGAAAGGGAAGGAAGGAAAAAGGGAAAGGAAAGGGAAGGAAGGGAAAGGGAAAGGAAGGAAGTAAATAAATAGATTTTGAGATATTGGGCGGAAAAAAAGAAGGAAATACAGGGGAAAGGGATGGGGGAAAAATGAGAAAGACATGTTTTACACTTTAACAAAAATTTGAAAAAGGAAAAGAGAAAAAAAAATGAAAAAAGTGAGATAAAAGGAATAACAAAAGGGAAAGAAAGAAAAAAGAAAGAAAGAATGAAAGAAAAAAAAGAAAGAAAGAAAGAAAAAAAAAAGAAAAAAAAAAAAAGAAAAGGGGAAAAAAAAGGAATGAAATTAAAAAGAAAAGAGGGGAAGGAAAATTTGGGAAAGACAATTTTTCAGTGTAGGACAGGCTCCCCTTTTTGTCAGTTTCTGTGCAGTCATATAATATATAAATTGCCGGCTTTTTATCGCCTCTAATGCTTTGTTTGTTTTCCCGTTTGGAACATAAAAAAATTTTTGAAAATACTTCTTAAAAGCAAAAATTTGCAGAAGGGTTGTTTAATTTACCAAATGCCCCAGCGCGTTAGGACACCGGGCTGGGTCCATACAAAAAAACCATCCCGTAAATCTGTACAAAATTGTAAAAAAACAACTTTTAAAACCCTTCCCTTCCCCAAATAAAAAGGAGCCCCGGGTAAAATTTTAAAAATTGATTACCCAGAAATAAATTGCTTTTCATTTATTGTTTTGATAAAAAATTTTACTTTTTAAAAAAAGGGGAGCCAAAAGTTGCGGGGGTGGAGGCGGCCGCCCCCTTTGTGCCCCAGTCTAAAACACAGAAATGGGGGGGAAATTTTCTGTAACAGGGGGGGCAGCATGGGTCCCCAGAGACGCTGCTACATGTATGCCTTGTCACTGCCGAGACCGCAGAGTCAGGGGGTTAGTTTTTGGGGGTCCCAAGGTAACAATTTTTCCCCCCTTTGCAGACGGGGGGGGCCCAAAAGCCCCCTTTGTACAAAAGAAAACCAGTGTTGTCAATTACAGCTGGGGGCCCCATTTCACTTTTTTGCATTTGGGGGCCCAAGACCCTTCTAGTTTGGGCCCTTTTACAGCGTGTTCCCCATCCAAATATGTAGCATATAGTATTCTAGATCACCCCAGACTGTCATGGGAAGTGTATATGCTGCTCAGTGAGCATTGCTCACCTCTAGGACCACACTGGTCAGAAATTCCCAGAGGGCTGTTCAGGGAATCTATTGAACCAACAGAGTTGTGTCACATTCATGTGGCTCTCGTTTAAGTCTAAAGTAGTCCAAGGCCCACTGACCGTTTGCATTCACAACCACTTCTCTTATATTTGGCTGCTATAAAGGTTCAGAAACTGGAACCTGCACCAAGTCTATCAACTTCCACCAACCTGAGAAGGGTTGTTCAGTGTAGAGAACTCTTGTTATACACGCCATTGGGGAATTATGATTTAATAGAGGGCTTCTTTATCCAGATAGAGGAGAATGGTTATAAAGAGTGTCTCCTGACTTTGGAGGACCTGTCCTGTCCTGTCTTGCCTTACACAGACAGCCTATTGATTTCAATACCAATTGTGTAATGCTTCATTTCTTCTGTGGTGGCGCTGTAGGGATATTGAACACATACTGCCAGGTTTCACCACAGATTTTAGCTGATCAATGGGGGACTTAATAGGGGAACACTTTGCAATTTGCTCATTGTCAAGAAAGTTTTAGGGCTTGTCCCCACGGCAAGGGTTATTGAAAACCAACATGCAACACTCCCCTATAGACTTTAATAGAAAATCCGTGCAGCAGTCCCCACGGATTTCCCAATGGACGTTTTCTTTCACAACCAGCGGTCCGAACAACTTAGAACATGTTCGTTCTTCTGTTTTCGGGCAGAACATGAAAATAAAAGACTAAATACTGGTCAAGAAATCCATTCGATATTTGGTCATTGCCGTGTAAATACACTCTTATAACAAAAAGAAACCTTTTAAACTGTCCCTGCTTGCCCATGACCAAACAGTATCTTAGAGAAAGACCCTTAGTAGTATTATTACCTGGTCAACTGGAGTCTTCAAAACCGAGGAAGCTAGAGGCATGCTTAAAGAGTAGTGGTAGATCACAGAGCCTTGGATATCAAAGTTAGTAAAGAATAGTGAGGAGCAAAGCAGATCAATAAAAGATGAATCCAACAACATGGGAGGGTTGTTTGGGGAAACTGAAACACATCAAAGTGCCATGACAGAGGCTACAATTTGTCTATGTCTAGAACTGAAGTTGCCAATATGAAAGACATGGCAATGTATGAACATCATATAGAGGCAAGGACTTAGGGTCAGAAGTTACATTAATTAGACAATGGATGAGCTCTGTGAACTCTAGAACTATCAAGGGCACCCTTCTACTAACTAGGATTGCATGTCCACATTAGTCCAGCATTATAATGGGCAGACACATTAGTTAGGTAACAAGTAAAAAGGTATAGCTTGGGGCTAGTGAGGAATAGTTCAAAAGATAGACTTTGACAAATAATATGACCATCAATAACTTTACACACAACTATCGTTGACATTGGCTTCAAGTAGCTCCTTCTTGATTCCCACCCCAAGCATTAGTACATCATCGTGCTTCTATCAGAGTCACCCATAAGTAGTTGCCAATGTCTGTGGATGAATATGGTCAAGAGAATTGCAATCTTGACCATTTATATGTCAATGACTTAAAAAACAATCATCGTTGATGTTGACTGAAGACAGCTCCTTTTTGATTTCATCCTTCTTGAAGCCCAACATTGCCATGCTTCTAGCAGAGCCCCTGATGGGTAAAGGTCACCAATGTCTATGGAAGTATATGACCAAGGGAAATGGAAGATTTTTCCATCTGCAGTTGTGATCTTGATATCTAGTCCAGCATTATTTTGGCCAAGCGCAGTGGGAGGTGACAAGCACATAGGCATAGGTGGGGGCTAATGAGGAATAGTGCAAAAACTAGATCGGAACCATTAGTATGACCATTAATGATGTCACACACAACTGTCATTGACATTGACTTCAGGCAACTCCGTTTACTTTCATTCTTTCTGATGTCACTCCACCTGATGTCACCCATAAGTTAGGGTCTTTCATGTCTATGGAAGAATATGGTCAAGGTGTGGAGTGTTCACATTTCCAGCTTTAATCCTGATATCTTGTTCAGCATTAAAACGGCCAAGCACAGTATGAGAGGATGAGTACAAAGGCATAGCTTGGGGTTAGGAAGGAATATTGAAAAACCTAGACCTTGACCATTAATATACCCATCAATGATCAGACACAACTATCGTTGACATTGGCTTCAAGCAACTTTTGTTCATCTTCTGATCCACCAAGCATTAGTATCAAGTGCTTCTATCAGATCACATAAGTGTTGCAATATAGCAGAGAATTGCAATTGAAATTTTGTCAATGACTTAAAAAAAAAAATCATCTTTGATGTTGACTGAAGACAACTCCTTTATGATTTCATCTTTCTTGAAGCCCAATATTGCCATGCTTATAGCAGAGCCCTCATGGGTAAAGGTCACCAATGTCTATGGAAGTACATGATCAAGGGAAAGAAGATTTTTCCATCTCCAGTTGTGATCTTGATATCTAGTCCAGCCTTATATTAGCCAAGCACATTTAGAGGTGACAAGCACATAGGCATAGCTTGGGGCTAGTGATTATAGTGCAAAAACTAGATCATGACCATTAATTTGACCATTAATGATGTCATACGTAACTATCATTGATATTGACTTTAGGGAACTCCTTTTGCTTTCATTCTTTCTGATGTCCCCTCCAAGCACTACTTCATCACTACGGTTCTAGAAGAGTCACCGATAATTATGTCTATGGTAGAATATGATCAAGTTGTGAGGTGTTTACATTCCCAGCTTTAATCCTGATATCTAGTACAGCATTCAAGTGGCCAAGCACAGTGTGAGGGGATGAGTACAAAGGCATAGCCTGGCGTTAGGAAGGATTAGTGCAAAAACCTAGACCTTGACCATTAATAAACCCATCAATGATCAGACACAACTATTGTTGACATTGACTTCAGGTAACTCCTTTTGATTTCATTCTTCTTGATGTTTACCACTAGCACTATTATATCACATTATACTAGCAGAGTCACCCATAAGTAAGGGTTGTTAATGTTTATAAAGAATATGGTCAAGGAAATTGTGACCTTGACCATTAAAATGACCATCAATGATGTCACACACAACTATTGTTGACATTGACTTCAGGCAACTCCTTTTGATTTCATCCTTCTTGGTAGTCACTCTAATCACTAATATATCACTAGGCTTCTAGTACAGACTCCGATAAGTAAGGATTGTCAATGTGTATGGAGTAATATAGTCAAGAGAATTATGAAGTGTTCCCGTCTCCAGTACTGAACCTGATATGTAGTCCAGCATTATAACGACCAAGCACAGTGAGAGGTGGTAAGTATGAAGATGTAGCTTGGGGCTAGAGAGATATAGTGCAAATGCTAGACCTTGGCCTTTAATATGACCATCAATGACTTTACATACAACTATCATTGACATAACCTAAGGCAACTCCTTTTTGATTTCATACTTCTTGATGTCTCCCGAAGCACCACTACAGTTCTAGCAGAACCATTAATATGAATGGGTCGCCAATGTCTATGGAAGAAAATGGTCAAGGGAATTGCTACCTTGACCATTAATATGACCATCAATGTTTTTACAAACAACTATCATTAACTTTGGCTTCAGGCAAATCCTTTATGATTTCATACTTCTTGATTCCCCTTCCCCCTTAGCATTTCTACATTATTACTGTTCTATTAGAGTCACCCATAGGTAAGGATTGCCAATGTCTATTTAAGAACATGGTCAAGGTGCAGGGTGTTCTCATCTCCAGCATTGAGCTTTTCTGATATCTGGTCCAGCATTATAATGGTCAAGCACAGTATGAGCTGGCAAATACGAAGACATAGCTTAGGACTCAAGAAGTATGGTACAAAAGCTAGATCTTGACCCTTAATAGGACCATCAATGATTTCATAAAAAACTATCGTTGACATTGGCTTTAGGCGACTTAATTTGATTTAATCCTTTTTGATGTTCACTGAAAATAGAAATCTCTCATAAGAATTAACTTTTAATAATTCAATTAAACTTGTATGCATAATAATCCACTAGGTATCAATAAATCCAAAAATATGAAAGAAGACTTACCAATAGTCCTCATATGAAGGGCCGTGATGATGAGTAGGTGAAGGTAGGTGTCCTCCTAAGGTGCTACTTTATCCCAGGCAGAAAAGGGGAGAGGTGTTAGGTATGGAATGGGCTTAATTTTCCATTAGTGGGGCGCTATAAGTCTTATTTGCTAGGGCACCAGAATACTTTGTCCAAGGTCTGCTCTTATCTGCAGGGTATCACAATCCAGTTGTGTATTGTAATACAGGAAAAAAACACACGCACATACACACAAAAAAAAGGACATTACTTATTTAGAAAACACCACCATTTTGGGCCTTGTTCACAGCTCAATGGCTGGACAAAACTGGGCCCAGGAGCAGGCATCTCTAGCCTTATATGCTCCTGGGAAAAATTGGCAGGTGCAGCTGATTGTTGAATAACAACTCAAAGATTCCATATCTAAGGGAACACTTAAATGATACAGACTGCACATTAGCTTGGTACCTGTTCACACCAGTATGCAGAAAAAACACAGTATAATGCATGGAGAGATTGCAGAAATGCAAAAACACCAATTAAACAGCCACTCACACATCCTCCTGGCATGAGGGGGGTGGCTGCCGGTATTACAATTGCACATAGATAAAGCAATACATAAGGGTGCAAGCGTGTGGTGCACCATGCCAGCTTACAGCCTCTTAGTGACGTCCATACTAACAGATTAGGCGGGCTGCCCAGCACTTCTAGGTATCCAACACAGAACATAGTCACCCTTAGCTCCCCAGCACTGTTGGGCAGAGAAAAACAGTGCTGCGGAGCTAAGGGTGATTATTTTCTGTGTTAGATCATATAAGGCTAGAGATGCCTGATCCTGGGCCCAGTTTAGTCCAGCCATTAAGCTGTGAACAAGGCCCAAAATGGTGTTGTTTTCTAAGTAAGTAATGTCCTTTTTTTTGTGTGTTTTTTTGTAAATTATTAGTGTAGGGACTCGCAAGACATGAGGACCGTTGCTGTAGTTTGCGAGCTTGCGTATTTGGAGCCCCGGTACCAACTAATACCTCATATTTAACATTTTTCCAGTATGACATTTTTTATCTGCCCAACAGTGCTGGGGAGCTAAGGGTGACTATGTTCTGTGTTGGATACTCAGAAGTGCTGGGCAGCCCGCCTAATCTGTTAGTATGCGCGTCACTAAGAGGCTGTAAGCCAGCATGGTGAACCATACTCTTGCACCCTTATGTATTGCTTTATTTATATGCAATTGTAATACCGGCAGCCACCCCCCTCATGCTCTGAGGATGTGTGAGTGGTTGTTTAATTGGTGTTTTTGCATTTGTTTGCAGTCTCTCCATGCATTATACTGTGGTTTTTCTGCATACTGGTGTGTGAACAGGTACCAAGCTAATGTGCAGTCTGTGTCATTTAAGTGTTCCCCTAGCTGTGGGAGCTTTGAGTTGTTATTCAACAATCAGCTGCACCTGCCAATTTTTCCCAGGAGCATATAAGGTTAGAGATGCCTGCTCCTGGGCCCAGTTTAGTCCAGCCGTTGAGCTGTGAACAAGGCCCAAAATGGTGGTGTTTTATTGTAATACAGGATTGTCTTCAGGGAGCTACAGGTTTTACATGACACAAACTTATGCTCACCCTTTTTAATACCCTAACGTCTCTCGCTTGAAAAGTTACCATCCCCAAAGGGACAACCTAACATATCTTGCCATAGAAGTCCCCTACAGAAAGCTCTAAATACAAGTTAAGATGGTTTGAAAGTTCAAAGATACTTTCCAAATTTTTTTTTTAGAAATACTTTTCAAACACTTTTCAACCAATGAAGGTCAGGACAATTAGTGGAGTCAATAAATTGGCTCTTTGTACCAATACAATGAAAACAAGTAAATTAAAGTGCAAAAATAAAAAAAACATCCAGCATATGGCCATGTGTGGGCAGGTTACCCTCTTGTCCACTATTACATCACTATGCTTCTAGCAGTCACCCAAAAGTAAAGGTCATCATTTTCTATGAAAGAAGATGCTAAGGAAATTGTGACCTTGACCGTTAATATGACCATCAATGACTTCATACAAAACTTTTTGGTAACATTGACTTCAGTCAACTCTTTTTGATATCCATTCATGGCACTACTTCAAGACTACACTAGTACCAGAGCCTCCCAAAAGAGAGGGTCTCCAATGTCTATGGAGGAAATTGATGAAGGCCATAGTGAGGTGTTCCCATCTCTCTTATCGATCTCGACATCTTCAGCCAAATGGGAAAAGGTCTAACGCTCTGAACTTGCCCCTCTATCTGCTGTGGTATGGAAGTATCTAAAAGCACGGCAGGCACAGATCCTATTCTTTTCACAGAACATAAGATAACCTCCAATCTAGGATTGAGACACTAGTCCTCTGTGACAGTCAATAAGAACATCAGAAGGGGAATTGAGAGCCTCAGTAGGCGATGTGCAAGCTGCTCGCTTGTTTTACAGCTATTTGCTGGCGGATGAACACCGTGCGACCTTTCCACTCCAACTTGCTGTGGAGAACAGCAGGGATGATACACATCACGGTTCAGATCAGAAATAGCACACATCAGTGAGAAGGGCCAGGGAGCGCTCCAGGGTTGCACAGGTAAAGAAAAGGTTCTGATTACCTGGGTTTGTCATAAAGACAAGGATCATATACCTACACATCTTATTCTGCCCATGAAGAGGGGGCGCTGATCCACGGCCGGATACACCATTATTTTTAATCTGGAGAATTCAGCTGTAATGGTTACATAGAGAGGAGCAGGGATAATGTGTATAATGCTCTGCAGTCTTCTTCATATTAACACCATTAAACAGAGCATCTATCACATCTCTCATTCCTGCGCTGTCAGTGTGGCGGTTTATGGAAGGTCTGTGAAACGCCTGTAATAACAGGAGGACACAGGACTCTACAGTTCTATCATAGGCTTTGTATTCTCTCAATTTCCTACAGTCCAGAAAGGAAAATGAAAGCAAATTTTACCATGAAATCTAAAAACGGTTTGGGCCCCCTCCTCCCGAGTCATCTCCTTGTATGAAATCTATAAATGGTCTATTCCAGGGGTTTCAAACCCATATGGTTGCCTTCAAAGGGCTATTTATAACTATAGGACTATATAAATGTAACTACTTCTTAATAACTTGCTAAAAGACCTGACACATGAAATGGAAGTGTCTCAGGTGTTCTGGTGTATGGACCTTCTTATAAAAGGGGCTAGGAATTAGAAACTAGATTGAAAGGAGTTTTCCTAAAAAGATGGGTAATCAGTATCTGATCACTGGTGGCTCCACCAATGGGACTTCTAGTGATCTCAAGAACATTGTTTATAAGTTCCCCATCCTTTCTTATTGCACAACTGCATTGAGAATGAGTTTGTATATGGGTATGTTCACACGGCTTATTTTGGGGCACATTTCGCCACGTATTTCGCGGCGTAATACGAGCGAAATGTGCCCCAATCATTACGTTAATCCATAGTTCTCATAGAGAACTATGGATTACGCCTCCTCTCCCCTCTCAGACAATACGATTGCATTGTATATGCGGAGAGATAAATGACGTCATTTTTTGGCGGCTATTTCGCACCGCGAGTAACGCATGTCTATGGGGCCGGCGTGTCGCGGGTAAACACGCACCGATCAGCGCGACTCCGTGATCACCCGGCGTAATTGTGGGCCGTACAGTTCGCCCTGCAATTAAGTCGTGTGAACATACCCTTAGCAGCGGTCCACCATTCATTCTGTGGCTTAGAGGGTTTGTCCAGTTTCTTAGTTACTTATTTCTGGGTTGTGATTTAGTATTTCTTATTGTGCCAGCACGTATCTCTGAAATTCGGGGGGGTAGGATGGCCCCATCCTCTTCTTAGCCCCAGCATTCAATACGCATTTGGGAAGACGGAGGTAATTTACAGCTCTCTATGGGAACTATGAATCATTGTAATTTTTGGGGGGATCATTTCGGCTGTATTATAATACAATTACGCACCGAAATGATCCCCGCATTTATGCCGTGTGCCTTAGCCAAAAAACTGTTTTTCTATGGATGTTTGAATAGTCTTATGCCAAAACTTGGCACAATCAAAAATGTGCCAAGGATGTGCCAACATTTGGCACAAAAGTGCCATACAAATCCATATCATGGCTGAGACCCAGTTTGGTGCATAAAACTCTTTCATACTTAGTCGTATTCTACAATCCTCTATATTAATTTAGAACTGGCGCATTGGCACTAAGTTTCGTACATACACATTCCAGTACCAGCAGCACCCTATTAACTAAAGAACTATCACAAGGCACATAAGAATATTTGAAAAAGCATTTCTGCTACTTAGGATTCATGACATTTTTTTGAGGTTCTTAGTTCACATTTTTGATTAAAACTGCTTGAGCTCACCTCCCATCAACAAGGGGACCTCAAATAAAGGTGGGAACCTACACTAACGTTACCTCTTTTTAGGGCTTGTTCAGACCTCCACACTTCAGGGAGTGGAGGCTCCAGCTACAGGGTACACTGCATTAATTTAAAAACCTGTGAAGTTTAATAGTTAATAGTGTGCTGCTGGCACTGGAATGTGTATGTATATTGCTGCCACAACAGTGTGCACCTATGCTCATTTTTTTCAAAAAAGTTTTTGGGATGTGCAAAGCCAAATATTGTTTTCTAGCTTGTGTATGGAGGAGTGGCTGCCTCCTGGTTGGTCTTTCGCACTCCACCCACCTTCACAGGTTTTTAGATCAATGCACTGTACCTAGTAGCTGGAGCCTTCACTTCCTAAAGTATGGAGGTCTGAAGGTCTGAACAGACCCTAAAGAGAGGTAAAGTTAGTGTAGGTTCCCACCTGTATTTGAGGTCTCCATGTTGATGGGAGGTCGGTTAAGCACTTTTGATAAAACCTAAGAACCTCAAAAAAATTTTCATGTATCCTAAGTAGCAGAAATGCTTCTTCAAAAATTCCTGTGTGCCTTTTGATAGTTCTTTAGTTAGAAGTGTGCTGCTGGTACTGGAATGGGTATGTATATTGCTGCCACGTCAGTGTGTACCTATGCTCATTTTTTTCAAAAAAGTTTTTGGGATGTGCAAAACCAAATGTTGTTGTCTAAGTTTCATACATGTCACCCATAGTTTATATTAAATATTTTCAAGTTTTTACTACTTAAAAAACAAACAAAAAAAACATTGTTCATTTATCTTGATCCACATTCAGGGGATAGGAGTTCTGCAGTGCAATGAACAGAAGTGACGTCAGGGCAGCTTATTAACTCATCTGCATACAACATATTTTCTCCACAGGCTGATCCCTTGGCTAAGTGAAATAACACGTAGAAGTGATATGTTTCTTGGGGTATCAATGAAGGTCCCAGCTCATGAGGGTTATACTCCAATCATGTCGATAGATTTTTCATAGTAGAAACCCTTATTTTATATGGATATACTGTTTCATTGATGAAGATGCAGAATAGTTAAGTTAGACTATGAACTGTTTCTGCTCTTCATCTAACTCACTTATCTACAATCCATTGCTAAGTCTGATACTACTGTAGCTCCAACATCAGTTGTGTCAAATATCAGCTCTCGTGGGTGGTGTCTTGAAACAAAAATGATGCTGGTCAAAATTACCTATATGTTCTAAGATGGTTTAGAACTCCAATCCTCAAGTCCCAGATCTTTGGAAAGTGGGACGAGTGGTTTTGTTTGGAGTTGCTTCTGCCAATCTGGGTTTCTCTTCCAATTTTGTTGCATTTTTCTGATTCTTTGAAGTGGTCAATCTCAACATTCACAGTGGCTTTTTGGGACATTTGGCACCATAGGGTCTTGATGGTGTCTTTAAATATTTTTCTCTGACCACCCGGATTCTCTGGCCATCGTTCTTTTGGAAATAGAGAACTTTTCTAGGCAGACGGTTGTCGGGCATCATTTATCTACATCATTTACAGGAAGAGACAGGGAGGCAGCACTATCCCTACCAACATAATTTACAGGGTGTCATGGGTCGCGCCGCAGCCCACAGGACGGGCTGTGGGCGCACCCGTGCCCCCACCGGTCCCCGTGCGCTGGCAGCGAGTGTCGCCGCGGTCCGCATACCGGGCAGCAGGCGCACTCGCTCCCCTGAGCGCAGCTACTTACCGCACCACGCTCCTGCTTCCTCGTGTCTGTCGACTGCCGGACGCACACGTGCCGACTTTTTAAGATTTAAAGGGCCAACACGCCGGTAATTGGTGATTTATTGCGACCCGACACCGGAAAACCCTTTTTTCTGGAGGTTAATGCTTTGGCAGTAGGTGCGGGGTCAGTGCTTACTCCGCGAGATCCCAAGGGCAAGGTCATCACGTTTTTTTCTCCAAGATTTTCTCTCCGGCCAAGAAGAACTACACGATTGGGGACCGCGAGCTCTTAGCCATTAAGCTTGCCCTGGAGGAATGGCGTCATCTTCTGGAGGGAGCTCGGCATCCGGTCACGATCTACTCGGACCACAAGAACCTCGCGTACCTTCAGACGGACCAGCGCCTTAACCCTCGACAAGCCCGCTAGTCTCTCTTCTTCTCCCGTTTCAATTTTACCATCCATTTCTGCCCCGCTGAGAAGAATGTTAAGGCCGATGCCCTGTCCCACGCCTCTTACGTTTTAGGTGAGGAGCCACCTTCGTGTCATATCTTTCCTCTGGAATGTCAGACTTCTGCGGCCCCTGTGGATCTCCGGCACGTACCTCCCGGCAAGAGCTATGTGCGTCATGCGCTTCGGCGGAAAATTTTTAAGTGGGGAAACTGCTCTCGGATAGCCGGCCATCCTGGAGTGTGGAAGACTGGTCAGCTTATAGCCCGCTACTACTGGTGGCCTGAGCTCGTCAAGGATGTCAAAGACTTTGTCGAGTCATGTCCTACTTGTGCTCGTAATAAGACGTCCCATCTCAATCTTGCGGGGCTACTCCTGACATTGCCCATCCCTGATCGGCCATTGTCTCACATAGCCATGGATTTTATCACGGACTTCCTCCTTCTGCCGGTAATACGGTCATATGGGTCGTCACGGACCGTTTCTCGAAAATGTCACATTTCGTTCCTCTACCTGGGTTGCCCTCTGCTCTTCGCCTTGCAACTCTGTACTCTGTTTTTTCAGCATATATTTCGCGTGCATGTTCTTCCACAGCATATTGTTTTGGATCGTGGAGTACAGTTCGTGTCCCGATTCTGGCGGTCCCTCTGTGCCCAGTTGAAGGTAAATTTGGACTTTTTCTCGGCCTACCATCCTCAGTCTAATGGACAGGTGGAACGAGTCAACCAGATCCTGGGGAATTATCTACACCATTTCATGTCGGCTCGACAGGACGACTGGTCCAGCTTGTTGTCCTGGGCGAAATTCTCGTACAACTCCCTGGATTCCGAGTCAATGGGTGCCTCGCCCTTCTTTATGGTGTATGGACAACATCCCCCCCCACCCCTCCCACTGTCATTGGCTTCAGACGGTCCAGCCGTGGATATGCTGGTCCGGGATCTAAAGGCCATTTGGAAGGACACGCTGCATTCTCTTCGTCGGGCCTCTGCTCAAATGAAGAATAGGGCAGACAAGAGTAGAAGGCCTTCCCCGTCTTTTGCTCCTGGGGATAAAGTCTGGCTATCTTCTAAATATGTTCGTCTGAAAAATCCCAGCTACAAGTTGGGTCCCCGTTACCTTGGTCCATTTGTGGTCCTGAAGTGGATTAATCCCGTGGCCTACAAGCTCCGGCTCACTCCCACTATGCGCATCCCGAAGTCCTTCCATGTCTCGCTGCTCAAACCGTTCGTTTTAAATAGGTGGCTGATACTTCAGATGTCTTCGCCGTAAAGGAAATTTTGGCCATGAAGACAACCAGGGGGAAGCGTTATTTCCTTATTGACTGGAAGGGGTTTGGGCCAGAAGAAAGATCGTGGGAGCCGGAGGACAACATTATGGACCGATAATTACTTCAGAGGTTCCTCCAGGTCAGAGGGAGAGGGAAGCCGAATGGAGGGGGGGGGGTAATATCATGAGTCGCGCCGCAGCCCACAGGATGGGCTGCAGGTGCACCCGTGCCCCCAATGGTCCCCGTGCACCGGTAGCGGGTGGCGCCGTGGTCCACATACCAGGCAGCAGGCGCACTCGCTCTCCTGAGCGCAGCTACTTACTGCACCGCGCTCCTGCTTCCTCGCGTCGTCGGCTTCTGGGCGTGCGCATCCTCGCCTCCTAGGGCGCGCGCCACCTCTTTAAAATTTAAAGGGCCAGCGTGCCGGTAATTGGTGATTGCCTTTGACCCTATATATTGGCTTCCGGTTAGCCTTCTCTGTGTACCAGTCCTTTTTGCGCACGTCCTTTGACCACGAACTTTCGCTGCCTGCCCTTACCTTCACCCCTGTCCCAAACAACGAGTTCGCCTGCCGATTCTGTACTGCGTTGCACCTCGGCTACTGCCGCAGGCAAGTCAAATCAGGGCTAGCGACCTGGTGGAATCCCGCCACAGCAAGTCCATCCCGCTTTGCGGTAGGCTCTGGTGAAAACCGGGACCCACTTAGACTCCGCTCCCTGGTGTGGCCCGTACCATTGCTTGTGGTGGCCCAGTGGATCCACTACTCCCAGTCGTTACACAGGGATAGACAGGAGACCCTGAATATGTTGTTGATGAATTCATGAAAGACCCCCAGGGAGTAGCACAGACTAAAGGGTATCACCAAGTACTCAAAGTGCCCATCGTGAGTGTTGAATGCCGTCTTCCACTCATCACCTTCATTGATCCAAATGGGATTGCAGGTCCCCAACAAGTTCAAAATATTGGCTCCATGGAGTTACGTAATTAATGGTAAAGAATAACGGTTCTTCACGGTTATCTTGTTGAGGCCACGATAGTCTATACAAGGACGTAGTGAACCATCCTTTTTCTCTACAAAGAAGAACCTGACTTCGGCAGGAGAGGAGAACTTGTGGAAAAACCCCTTCTGACAGTTCTCTTGTATGTATGTTGACAAGGCCTGAGTCTCTGGTACAGAAAGCAGATAGACCCTGCCCTGGGGAGGACTAGTACTAGGCAGCAGGTCTATCGGACAGTCATAAGGGTGATCAGGTGTAAGGGCCTCAGCCTCTTTCTCTGAGAACACATCAGCAAAGTCCCTATTTGCAGCAGGCAGACCCAGCAGAGGCTTGAACGGTGTCAGTGGAGAAGTAGGGTGCCCCAGCCGAGGTCCTACAAAACAGCAAAACTGGCAGTCTTGACCCCAGCGTGCAACTTCGCCCATCTTCCAATTAAGCATTGGAGCATGGCACTGCAGCCACAGAAGGCCCAGAAGAATTGTTGAGGAAGAGCAGGGCAAAACATAAAACACAAAACATAGAACGTGCCCCCACAAGGAGAAATAAAGGTTCCATACAAAGCTGAATAGACTCACTCAGTAGTTCTCTGCTGACGGAGGAGATCACCAGAGGTTTTTCCAGGCGAACCACATGGAGATGATACTTGGACACAAGGGAAACAGTCCAGAAAACCGGGAGCTAGAAATAAGAGTCCAGAACTAGTTGAGATCTGCACTGGCATCATCAAACATTGAGAGGGAGGATTCACACCTAGGGACGCCTCTTCAAAGCTGCCTAGGTGCGAGCGTTTCGTGGACATTGTGGGCAGTTTCTGCTTTAGTGCTCAACACCAACACAGTAGAGGCATCTTGTCATTGGGATCGTTTCTGCTGGGTCAGTGTGCTCTTTCCACTTGCATAGGTTCCTCAACACAAGACTATAGAAGTGGCAGTGAAGGTCTCTTTAATACAAGAGCAAGACCAAGTAGACGGCGTGAACACGGGAGGCCACGGGAGGAAGCTGTGGCTGTTGCGGGGCACAGAGGAGCTGCTGCACCATGGTGGACAGTTGGCTGAACTGCTGCACTTGTTGCGCTATCTGCTGTGACTGCTGAGACACAATGGTGGTGAGGTCTGCGATGCTCGGCAGAGGCACCTTGGCGGGATCCACGGCCGGACCTTACTTCTGGAGTAGTACATCCTCTGGATCACCAACGATGGTGTGTCACGCCAGGGAGAGAATTATAACTATGTCCCAATATTCACCAAAGCCCGCCGTAAGGCAGGTTGAGTTTGCTACAGCGAGAGACCTAACAGGTCGCTACCCCTGATGCAACATGCTTGTGGTGGTGGCCGAGGTGCAGCTAGGTACAGAGTCGTCAGGCAGAATCGTAGTTGGGGACACGCAAGAAGGTCAGGACAGGCAGCAAAGGTTTGTTGTTGAGGGACAGCGGAAAAGGGTACGGTGCACAGCATAGCAACGGTACAACTCAGTAGGCACAAGACACTAAATATCCAACAGAGAGCTAAGGGGGTCTCCAGGATATATAGGGTAAATAACCACTTACCGTCGCACTGGCCATTTAAATCTCAGAGAGCGTGCACACTGGCTGACAGAGATGTGAAGGGGAGCAGGAGTGCAGTTATGTGAGTACCTGCCGGAAGTACGAGTGCGTCCGCAGCCCGATATGAAGACCATCGTGCCAAACATCCCTGGCAGCGTATGGGGACAGGGGACACAAGGGTGCCTGCGGTCTGACATGCGGGCTGCAGGGCAGCTTGTGACAGGCGGCAGTACTATCTGTACCTACATCATTTACAGGAGAGACAGGGAGGCAGTACTATCTGAACCTACATCATTTACAGAAGAGACAGGGGGCCCGAAATATCTGAAACCACCATTTACAGGAGAACAGGGGGGCCCAAGTCTATCTGTACCTAATCATATACAGGAGGACAGGGAGGCAGTAAAATCTAAAACCTACATCATTTACAGGAGAAAAAGGGGAGGCAAGTACTATCGTAATGACATCATTTACGGGGGAGAGACAGGGGGGCAGTACGACTGTACCTACATCATTTAAAAGGGAGAGACAGGGGGGGCAGTACAATCTGTATTTTTACTTTTTTTTTACAGGGAGCCCAGGGAGGCATTTAAAATCTGAACCAATAAATTTACAGGGAGAGAAAGGGGAGCAGTACAAACTTTTAATTACAAAATTTTAAAGGGGGGAAGACATGGAGGCGGGAAAATATTTGAAACACAAATCACTTACGGAGAGACAGGGACAGAAATTTATCTGTCCCAAACATCTTTAAACGGGGGAAAAAAGGGGGTAGGCATACTATCTTTTCCCAAATTTCTTTTAAACGGGGAAGATGGGGAACCCAGTATTTAACTAAAAACCTAAATAATTTTCGGGGGAGACAGGGAGGGCAGAAACAACCCATCCCAAAAACTTTTTACGGGGGGAGAGCCCAGGGAAGCATTTACTATATGTATTACATCTTTTTCCCGGGGAGGCAGTACTATCTGTCCCCTTAAAATCATTTAGGGGAAAAAGACAGAGAGACAGAAATTTTCTTCCCTACATAGTTTACGGGAAAGTGCCCGGGAGGCGGGAACTATCTGCCCAAAAATTTCATATCGGGGGGCAGGAGGGAGGAAGAAACTATTTCCCCTACATCATTTACAGGGAGAGACGGGGAGGCAGTACTACCCTGAACCTACAGCTTTTTACGGGGAAAAGACGGGGAGGCATACTATCTTTACCAACAAAATTTTACAGGAGAGATGGGGAAAAGGGGCCAAGTACTATTTTAAACCTACATCTTTTACAGGAGAGACGGAAAGGGGCATAATTTTGTCCTCATCTTTTACGGGGAGAACGGGGAGGCATTACTATCTGCACCTACTAATTTTTCCGGGAAGATAGGGGGCGAGTACTATCTTGAAACCTCCATCATTTAAACGGGGAGGGGGACAGTGAAAACATTTGTCTCTGTTTTTTACATCATTTAAAAGGAGGCCAGGGGGGAATTTTTATCGTACCTCCCTTTTTTAACGGGAAAAGACAGGAAGGCACAAATTTGTACCTACACCTTTTACGGGGAAAAGGACGGGGAGGAAAGAATTATCTGTCCCCTACATCATTTACAAGAGAGACAGGGAGGCGCATTTATCTTTTCCCTTTACTTCATTTCCATTTTGGGAGACAGGGGGGCAGAAATTCCTTTGTGGGGGGTCTTTTAACCAACACTGGGGGCACCCGTTTGCCCCGGTATTTCCAAATCACAAAGGGGGGGAAAATGATCGGCCGATTGGGAAACTGAGTCAAAACGCAGATTTCGGTTTTCAACCCAAAATCATGCCCAAATAATTCTGAAAATACAATGCTTTAAAACGCACAAAATTTGTTTTGATCGTAATAAAAGAAAGTGCAGGCGTGATAGGGGTTTTGAGAGGGACGGTTTGTATGTCCATATTTAGGCATTCTGAGAAATTTTATTGGTCCATTTTGTCTTGAGTAAAAAAAGTTTCTGGGAGGGCACCCTCCCAAAAAACTAAGTTAGTTCCCATTTGGAAAAAGAACTTTTCCCTTCAAAAAGGGGAA